>CAMXCT020001591.1:45000-113764 GCA_947184155.2 Cladocopium goreaui | reverse complement strand
ATTACATTAACATACATACCATTACATTAACATACCATTACATTAACATACCATTACATTAACATACCATTACATTAACATACCATTACATTAACATACCATTACATTAACATACCATTACATTAACATACCATTACATTAACATACCATTACATTAACATACCATTACATTAACATACCATTACATTAACATACCATTACATTAACATACCATTACATACTAACATACCATTACATACTAACATACCATTACATACTAACATACCATTACATACTAACATACCATTACATTAACATACCATTACATTAACATACCATTACATTAACATACCATTACATTAACATACCATTACATTAACATATATACCATTACATTAACATATATACCATTACATTAACATATATACCATTACATTAACATATATACCATTACATTAACATATATACCATTACATTAACATATATACCATTACATTAACATATATACCATTACATTAACATACCATTACATTAACATACCATTACATTAACATACATACATACATACATACAACGTACGTACGTACGTACGTACATACATACATACATACATATTTATATATATAGACACCTCTATCAGTTAAATAAGATACAGTAAACATCGAAAATACCGGACCATAACAAGCATTATGAACAATATACTCCAAAGATATGTGTTTGTATGTACGTATATCCAAACATATTCAGTATCTATACGGCCAAGCACCTCGTCTTGCCCGCGCCTGTTGGCCCGCCTTCTTCGTATGAGCTGAAACCATGGAAACAATTGGGTATACTAACATCATGGTTAACTTGATGTTCTAGATCAGAACGCACAGCATAGGGACCTGTGCAGGTTCGTTCCACATCATCATCATCATCATCATCAACAAGAACAAGAACAAGAACAAGAACAAGAACAACAACAACAACATCCACATCATCTAACATGATCATCATGATCTTCCGAATTGAATGTAAAGTTTAACGGGGGTGGGACTTTTATATTCCCTAATACCTTTGTTAATCTTCCCAAGTCAAGAAGGGTGTGAGCGACACAGGGTGTTTGCGCGTACCTATACATACTACTGTTTCGATATTTATAATATCAAAACATATGTGTATGTATGTCGACGCAATTGTCTATTGGTCAGTCTCTATACATGTACATATTGAAAAACGCATATATATGTATATATAAGTGTGTGTGTGTGCATTCGTGTTGTGTATGTTCGAGTATTTCGAGCTATTTCGACGTACTTGTCTGTTTGCCACTCTATACGTAAATATCAACATCTATATGCAATATATATATATATATGTATACATTATGTATTTTACATATTATAATGTATAATATATAAACACATATATACACAAACATTATATTATTATACATGTATATACATGATGGATATATACTGGCACCATATAACATCCTTTTCTCCAAGCTCCAAGGTGCGAAGATGGTTCGTCTCCGAGGAAGGTGCATTGGCAAAGAGCAACCTACAGAAGTTTCCACAACACCAGGGAATCATTATGGCATTACCATGGGATTATAATATCTATATATATATATATCTCATGGGTTGGTAGGATATATATATATATATGTACATAATGGGTTAGTAATATATATATATATACTGAATTAGTAGGATATATATATATATGATGGGTAAGTAGGATATATATATATATGTATATATATATGCATTATATACACAAAGGGTTAGTAGGGTATATCTATATAGACATATACATAAACATAATGGATTAGTAGGATATATATATATAATGGGTTAGTATATAGTATGATATAATATATACGTATATATATATATATGTGTGTGATCATATATATATATATACATATGATCATATATTGTACATTCTGAAACTATGATTTGAATTGGATATCTACTCATATCATCTCGAAAAATCTACTCGACTCTATGGGATTCTATAATTACATATAAGTACAGTAGATCTGTATAGACTGTATGTGACATTTTAAGACATGTTGGTAAGGTAAAGCTTCCCATGCGCTTCAACTGTTGCCCAAAAATAGATCACCCAGTTTCCAAGCCAACCGAGGGACGTGGTGAAGCGGCTGCCCAACAATGCACCTAGGAATGGGATGGGCTACGGATGGCTACTGCCGGACTAGTCTTGGCAGTTGAATGCGTTCAACATCTGCAACACCACAGTTCAAACTTGCAGCAATGCCTCTGAAAATTGGAAAAACATGTTCTGATCAAATAACCTATGTGTATCCTTTCAGGAAACTAAATAACAAGAACCAATTCCCCACGGCATCCACGTGGAATATTCCCCAAGAAACGAGTCGAATGTCCTTTAGAAAATACTCAATAATTATCTCTCAAACTCTTTGTCTACATACATATAAAAAGGATCACAAAGGGTCCACTGTATGCTCTCCCAAAATTTGCTCTCGGGATCCAAAGTATTGCCACGTTCAAAAGCATTAGCTTGCGTTTTGATACTGTTTTCCAATTACGTCAAATTAAAAACATTAAAATATTGTATCCCAGCCTTTGTATGAATCACCCTTGCAAGACTTGTAGATGCAATGATTTCCTGTGTTACAACTTTGATAGACGAACCACCAACCCCCTGGTACCACATAAATGATATCTATGGTATCAAGATCCTGTCATCCGACCTATCTAGTAAGATCCCTCCCACCGGTAGCTACAATAACATTAAAATTCTGATAATATGATTACATATGATTACAGATGATTACAGCTCTTAAGGGAATGTAGCAACAACCGATACGGCACCAAGTCACAAGCAACGACCACCAGCAGGCTAGTGAAGCGGGCCATCACTGCTTTCTGCTTCCGGGCCGGATGGGATGCTTGAGAAAGACCTGGAAGCTGAGAGATCTGAGAGGGTCCCTATGAAACCGGCGCTTCAATCGCTTCAATCGCTTCAATATGGAGGTTTCCGAGGTCATGGGGGTACCCCAAATATCCCAAATCCAAGTCATGGATGACCATTGAAACATATTGAAACATATTGACACATGTGGTGATTTGATGTGATTTGGGGATCCACCATTTCAAGAAACCTCCATATGCCCAATGAAAACTTCTCAAGCCTTTCCTGGTGAAATACAGATGAATAGACAACCTCCGATGATTTTCAGAAGAGTAGCGGCTTCGACGTTTGTCCATCACCAAAAAAGATCAAAAAAGAATCTGCCGCAAAGGCCGCAACCGCCATGATTGGAGCAGCTTCCACACATTTCCACACTTTCACCAATCCATTAAACTGAAAGCTGATCGTGAGAATCACCCTCTTAGGTTCAGCATGGTTCAGCAAACTTGAACTCTGCCATGCAATCTGCTTTGCTCACACAGTAGTGCACCAAACTCTCAATGTAGTTGTCCCATGTTGTCCCACTTTTAACATCTTTTTGCCATTTTCCCAAGACGCATCTGGTGCTGGTCATCAAAAAGACGGGGACTCGGGGTGCTTTTCAGCTTGGGGTGGACTCACCAGTAGAGGGTGTCAGGGAAGAAGCGCTGGATCTCAATGATACCACCTGTCAAAAGAACTGCCACAGGTCTCAAGGTTGTCATCTGGTATAAAATGTTATGTCATTTCACACATTTCACCTCGCAATGGAAAATCCAGATGTTTCGGCGAGTAAATTATTATCCATTGCTTTTCTTACGAAAGGTGAGCATCCATCCATCTTTCAACGAGTGACAGATCCACAGATTTCGCACATCTCTATCATCCCTGGGCTACCCCTGAGCCTACGGTGAAAAGGGCAATGAAGGAGAAGAAGTTCACGTTCAAGGACAGCCTGAGAAAATTCGACCGCTCAGCGATCTGTGACCCTGTACATCTTATGTCACTGCTTCCACCTTCTCCGTGCTTCCGAGGCAGAGACCATGCTTTGATGTCATCAGACTGGACAACTGGGGTGATGTAGTTGACCTGGCACGCAAACATGGGAACCACAGATGGGACTTAAACACAACAGGCTCAAGTGGATTTCGGGCCCTGCCGTGTCATGCATGCTGCGGGTATTTCGGATTGGCGTTCTCTCAAGTCTGACACGGCATAATCACCACAAGGGTTAAAGAATTAGTGCCGACCTCGGCACACAGTCAGAAGAGAATTCCTGGATCACGACCTTATGCACCGCTGGCAAGGTATGATTTTTAGTTTTTTTGGAGTCCCCTAGATAGAAAGGGGAACAGCATTGACGTTCCTCACCTGATTGCTGGCCCCTGTGCTGTACTGAATCTCAGGCTGGTCCCAGTCGTTGGTCTTGAACACCTTGGTTGTAGCACACGTTGCTTTTCCCAAGTACGATTCCAGCCGATCAAGGGGCGGCTTCCAATCCAATAACGTCACTGATCCTTCGATGGATCTTTAGATATCTTGAGATTGAAAGGAATACCTTCAGAAAACCTGTGGTGTCAACTTCCCCACTCTCTTCCTTCTACAATACAGAAAGGACCAAATTCCACTCATTGTCGCGCCTATGAAAACTGACAAGGGACCACTCGTGGAGGGTTGTTGAACTTGTCCCTCTTCACGACCTTGCCGGTCTCCTCTGGCTTGATCAGCACCAATCCCTCATCTCGCCTTGTGCCAAGCTGCCAAGCCGCCAAGCTGGGGCCAGATGGGGCCAGATGGGGCCCAAGTATTATATGATTATATAGATATATAATCTTATATTAACATATATTAACATATTGTATGATGTATTTGATCATTGATCATTGTTGATCTATGTTTATATATTCTATTACGGTTGCAAACCATCTGAACCACATCGGGTTCCATCGTGTTGAATTAGTTTTGTGAAGGAACTTTACCACAAGCAGCATGGACCAGAGTCAAAAGCAACATGAGTAAGGAACTCTTGCATTGAATGCAGTGCTTAAATGTGCTTAATGCTTTTTCTACCCAATTAAGTCGTAGAAGCACACATCTGTCTGCCAGCAGCCACCGGACCACCTCCCAATGAGATGATTAGCCATCATTGGTTTGTTGTGAGATCTGAAAAAAAAACGTCTTCTGCCATCCAGGAACAACAATCATTGGGGACGTTGGCCTGTGAACTGGGTTCTACCCACACGCGACCCTGAAGAAGCTGAATGTGTTGATCAGGATGCGATTCGAGACTCGAGGGGATGATGGAAAATGTTGGCATCTACAGAGAAATGTTGGGACTTGGTTGGGAAAATCTCAAAATCTGAAATTCGAAGGATCCAATGGAAAACTCACTCACCATATCAAATGGTAAGGTGATCCTTTGAAAGCATTTTGACAACCAAAAAAGAATAGACTGTCAACTTGATCAACCAATCTGACTATTTGTGCCAGGAAGCTCGTCCACTGCCCTGGCTGCGGTTCGGCTGCCTGGGCTCCAAAGAATTGATCAAATGGTTGCCATATGTTGCCATCCAAGCAGTTCACTTTGCTACATCTTGATAGATCTTGATGGCGGTTTGCCATCTATGGCATTCCCTCCACGCCGAATTTGAAGTCCAAACAACATCTACGTCTCTACGATGCATGGTCAGTCTGAAGTCTTCGGAAATGCATAGGATCGAGTATTCGCAAGTCACAATATTCACAATTCAAATTTGAGTGTCAGAACTTCCATTTAGAAACTTCAATGACTCTTCTCACAGCCAAGATGCGAAGGCTCTGAGTTGGGGCATTGGCAAAGAGCAGCCTGCCGGCACAATGGACGCATCCAGGGGTTGTCTGAAGACTGGGTACCCCAAAATCTCGTGGTCCCTCAGTTTCCCTTTTCAAAAGATCTAAAAAGGCAGCGATCCCCCACTGGGTGCTGGCACGTGGAAACGTGGCTGCCAAGCAATGCACCTTATTGAGCAGTCTCTCGGGAGTTCGAAATGAAGGAATGGGGATGACCCAAGGACCTGCAAAATTCATCAAAAATGTGATTTTGGAGTGTTAAACAATGTTTAAGTTAAACAAACCACTTCGACTTTAGCCATCAGTCTTTAGTAGTCATTTAATTATATTTAACTGCTAAACTGACAATTTTGGGGGGGCTCAAGAATCTTGAGCCATCTTGAGCCGTCTGTTGAAATGGTGGAGGATGGCCACGATCTTGTTCCTGAACAAAAGGAAATTGCAACAGCACTTTGTTTCACTTCAGATATTAGGGGTCACCTTTGACAAACTGCAGCACGTTCATTTCTTCGCTATAGGCCTGTAGTCATTCAATGTCCCTCAACTTCCGGCAAGTGGCAAGTTAAATTCAGAGGTGTGTGGTGTAGGATGTAGAAGTAGCAAGTGGCAGAAACCATAAAATTCTGAATCAAAAGAGCACACCCAGTCAGATTCATCATGCCATCAGAGTCTACAGTAGGTCAAAACACCCAAGGCGGGGCACCGGCGATCAGCATCAACAAACCACCGAGTCGGGCCATGGCTCACCTTAGGAAAGTACTGGGAGCAGGTTAGAGGACCATCAGCCCAAAAGCAACATGAAAACCGGCGAGTTCGGTAACTCCACCGGGAAAAAAAGAACAACACAGTGCTTGGTTTTTCATGGTTTTCGACACAGCCGCAGGTGTCAATGCATGTTGCACCCCGGAAATCGAATGGGAGATTGGGTGCTTTGATTGCTCATCCCTTGCACAACGCTGTGCAATGACCGCTTCACCCAGAGATAGACACTTTGGACCCTGCACTGCGCTTCCGTGTTATCCTGGCGCCTCTCAAAACAGAATGCTTCTTTAATATTATATTATATTATCTTATATTGTATTACGTATATTCACATTATATTATAATATATATATATATATAATATAACAATAATAAAATAGTAATAATAACAATAACAATAATAATAATAATAATGTATATATATATATATATTCATGTATATTCGCCTGTGCATCCAACTGCCAAGAGACAACGATGTGGACGAGGAGGGGACTAGCCGAGTGAGCCTTGAGCCCTAAGAGTCTTCGGGAGGAAGTGGTAAGTCGCATCTGTGCAACCTGCATCTTTTTCAAGATGAAGAGGTGTATGGTGTATTTCTGTGTGCTAGATGTACTCACCTCATCTCACCTCTTCGAACATGCCACTAGACTTTCACCCCAGTGGCCATCTCCTCGTCGGGCCAGGAGGGCATGCCCAAGGTTTCCCGCATCTTCAGACACCTGCCGTAGCAACACTCTGCCCAGCTCCTCAAGTTCTACACGCCCAGCATTCCTTGGTTCCTTGTACACTCTGAGGACCTCTAAGGGCTATGATTCATCGTATTTGATTGATATCCATCTCTAATAACCTACATATATTTATGTCATCGTCATCGTCATCGTCATCGTCATCATCATCATCATCATCATCATCGTCATCGCCATCGTCATCGTCATCGTTCTCCTCCTCCTCATCATCATCATCATCATCATCATCATAATCATATTTAATTGTGTACAATATATATATATGTATATATATAGACACGTATATATATGTACACACTATATGACATGTGCTTTTTTGTTTGGCCACTGGAGCCACTTGACATGGTTCCCATCTTGGGAGCCAAAAAATGGAAGACCAGGGCCCAGCCCTGTCGCCCACAGGCCTGGCAGGAGCACTGGACCTTGATCTGTCAACATCGAAGGCAACCAAACTTTGTTCGCTTCAAAAACTTGAAACAAAGTGATCAAAGTAAAGCTGCTGTTCATCTCCTTTCTATATCTTTCTATCCTTTCTATCTTCAAGTCGGTTGTAAACTTGTGACAACACACAGGTTCATTCCTGGTGCATCATGAGTTCCACATGATCCACCACAAAATTGAGGGGAAACTGGCTTCGTCACTTGCAAGGACCTCTGGGTGCACGAACCCGCAAGCTGCCATTGCATCGCGAATTGCCTGATACGAGTTCCACTAAAACGCGATCCGCTGGGTGCAGCAAGAACTCGGGCCAAGATATATCAAGAGCGGCTTTAGAATTACTGATCACCATGAACAATTGAATAGGTGAAAAGTTGGAACTAGAGTTCCAAGAAGAGAGGTGTGAATTTGATTCCCCCTGTTCATTGCTTCTGGGATGCTTCGTGGTGTGGCTGTGGAACTCAACCGCAGACCTGGCGTACCGAAGAGGTTCCAATGCACTCGATGGTATCCTCCGTCTCACCTGCCATTGGCAGGTCTTGTGATCTGAAAGACAGCGGAAATGGGCACTTTGATTTGTTCAGGTTTGTTGAGTTGGTGAACTGCAAGGTTTTATGGTAGTCACAAAGTGGCACAAAGTGCGATACACTTTCAACAGAAAGAGGTACCAATGCTGTTCAGCCCAAACCTGGGCCGAAGGAAAGAAACAAATTCTCTGACAAAGATGGATCAGTTTCCTCCTAAATACCACCAAACACCATGACCATACTATAGTTTATCATCATTTTCCATGCAAGAAAATCGGAAATGGCGAAGCAAATCCTCCATGTCTGGACAAAACCCAACATCATAGTGTGCTGGTTGTATCCATTTGTATCCCTAGTTTATCCAGGCACCAAATGGCTGGCTTTATCCCGCCCAATCTTAGATACCCTGCAAAAAAAGAATAGTTGGTGAGTATCCTCCAACTATACCCACTTCTACCAGACCCAGTTGTCACCATCCAAGGTTTCCCTCTAATACCTCATAACCCACCTAGATCCCCCAAATCTCTGACCATATCGGGGCCTTGGTCGTCATCTTCTACCAGTGCCATCAGCTGTCGCCAGGCGGCCTCGGCTTGACCTGCCGATCACTGCCGACTGCTAAAAGTAGCGCTGCCGATGCATTAGTTGTGTCTACAGTATACATATGATATGTGTGTCCTACATAATATATATATATATATTTGAAAGCAGTGGCATCCAGTTCCTCACTCATCCAACTGTAGGTCCTCACCGAGGCAACTCTGGCTCAGGGAAAAAGGTAAGCCGATGGGAGTCGCCTGCTCGTTTGACACAGGGGTGTCTTTGGCGTTTCCCCATTTAAACTGGTAGCGGAGCCACTACGGTGGCCGCACCAGGGGGATTGCCAAGCTCCAGGAGGAGCGGTTGGCGGAAAGCAGTGGCATGGCTTCCGACTCAAAAGATGGAAACGGAGGCCAATACAAAAGGTTTTCGGGCAATGATCTGGACCCGAAAGCCTACAAGCAATGGAAGCTGTGGGCCAAAGCCAAGATGTTGTCCATGAAGGATATGCTGAAGACTCAGAGAGGGCCATTCGTGTATTGCCTTCTCGATGGCCTGGCACTGGAAACAGTCGAGCATGTCAAGCTCGAGCAACTGGCTGAGGAGAACGGTGACGAGGTTCTATGGGCAGCTTTGGATGCAAGGTTTCCTGACAAGCTTCAGCATGACCATATGGCTGAGTGTCTGAAGGAGGTCTTCCAACTGGGTCCTCGTGATGGAGAGTCGATCGCTGAGTGGACGGCAAAGGTGACTGAGACCTTTGCTCGGCGCCGACGGAAGGTCAATGTGGACTTTCCCACGGAGGCTCAGGGTTGGGTCTGTCTCCACCAATCGGGGTTGTCAGAGGATCAAAGGGCCATAGTGACGGCCAAGGCCCAGGGAGATTTGAAGCTGACAACCATAGTCTCGGCCATGCGGTCGTGTTTTCCTGATTTTCGCATGAGCAATAGATCGGGAAGGGCGCGAGCTTCAACAGCCTTGATGGTCACTCCAGAGGAAGAGCCCTGGGACGAAGACAGTGGCATGCCTGCTGAGGTCATGGATGAGGCACCAGATGCAGTGATTTTCAGTGACGTTGAGGCCTTCTTGGGCGAGCATGGAGTTGCTCTCGAAGGTCCACCTCCCCCTGGTGAAACTTACACTGAGGGCGAGACAGTCGAGATTCTCGCTGCTTCCTGGAGAGAAAAGAGAGCTGAGATTGCTCGATTGCAGCGCAGTCGAAAGTTCTCTCAGGCTGATCTGGTGAAAAAGAAGTTCGTGCGTGAGGTGAGTGATGTGCGAAAGCAAACGAAGTGTTTTCGCTGTGGACGCACGGGTCATTGGGCCCGCAACTGTCCCAACAAAGACGGCAAGTCAGATGGCAAGGGATCATCATCGCAAGCCTCAGGTGCAGCAGTGGTCTGGGAGGGCTCGTCGTCACATGAGGCCCTTCTGGTGTCATCGCCTGGTTTTGGTATCATAGATTCTGGATGTGGTCGTACACTGGTGGGACAGGAGATGCTGAACTCCTTTTTCCGTATGCTGGCTGAACGAGGAAAAGCCTGCCCCACTCTCAAGAAGGAGAACAATCTGTTCCGCTTTGGCAATGGACAGGAGGAAATGTCTGCCAAGGTGGCCCTCATTCCAATTGGGATTCATGGCCATGAGGGATATGTCGAAGCCGCAGTGATCTCTGGAGACGCTCCTCTGTTGCTGAGCCGAGCCACAATGAAGAGCTTGAAGGGAGTGGTTGACTTCTCAGCTGAGACTGTCAGCATCTTGGGAGGCGCAGCTCGACCTCTTACTACCAATGAGGCTGGCCAGTATGTCATCAACGTGATGCAGTTTCCTGAGAACGAGGTCTTGGCTGCCTCTTCAGCAACCTCGGAAACACCAGATGTGGAGACCTATGGCCGCATCACCATGAAGCAGAACCGCAGCCTGATGCCAAATCGTGAGGCCTGGGGAAAAATGCAATCACGTCACAAGTCATGCGAAGTAGCTGAGCTTTTTTCACCTCCTCGTTTTGTTGAAGCTGTGATCAAGAAGGGTGGAATAGGTCTTTCATTTGATATTCTACAAGGTTGGGATTTGAATAAGCCTTCCACACAAAAGAGAGTAGATCGCATGTTGGACGACCAACAACCAAAACGGCTGGTGGCGTGTCCACCATGTACTCATTGGGGCGGTTGGTATCACCTAAATCAACAGCATTTGACTCTGTTGCAGCGCCTTCACAACAAACGAGTAGCTCAGAGACAGGCCGACTTTGTGATTCAGCAAGTGAAGAAACAGATCCGACGGGGTGGCAGAGTCCTGATTGAGCACCCGTGGAGCTCTGGACTTTGGAAATATCCACCCATGCAGAAGCTTCTGCAACAGATGCACTTGTGCAGAGCCGATCTGTGTGCATATGGACTGACTGACCCAGACTCAGGACTGCCAATTCTCAAAGCAACTGGGTTAGCTGTTTCACATATGGACATGAAAGCCTTAGCCATCACATGCCCTGGCCATGAACAGCACAAACAAGTGGCCGGAAAATGCACTGACGGAGAAAACCTGAGTGTCAAGACCTCTAGATATACTCCACAGTTTTGTGATCATTGGCTCTCATGCTTGAGGAATGACGCCCTGTTGTGCCAGTTTTCATGCCTGGAGGAGTCCCCACAAGTGAGTGAATGCTGTCCCACGACAACGGCTTCTGAATCTGAGGCCGCTCAACCGTGTAGGATCTCCGAAGTTCTGGCCTCTGAAGTGGATGCACCAACCGATGACCAAGCCAAAGTCGAGTTGCGTAAACTTCACAACAACTTAGGGCATCCGACAAATAGGGATTTGGTTCGCATCCTCAAGAATGCTGGAGGTTCAGATCAAGCAGTTCGTTTGGCATCCGAATTCAGGTGCGATGTGTGTCACAATCGTCAGCGCCTGCTCCATGTTTGCCTGCGTCAGCTCACCAGTTGGTAGATTTCAATCATCGAGTAGGACTGGATGTTAAGCGTGTCGTAGGTTGGCAAGAGAACCAAACTGTTCCTTGTTTAAACGTGGTGGACTATGCTTCTGGGTACCAACTCATGTTTCCTTTCTATGAAGTAGAAACAGGAGAGCTGCTGCGTGATCTGTTCATGCAAGGGTGGCAACAATGGGCTGGTGCACCAGTCGAAGTCATCGTTGATCCAGCCCGCACCAATTTGTCAAGTGCGTTTGTGGATCCGTTGGAGCTGTCAGGTACACGGGTGATCAGCACAGCCGCTGAAGCACACAATCAACTGGGGAAGGTTGAGAAGCATGGTCATTTGTTTGAGGTGATCCTTCAAAAAGTTGTTGATCAAGTGCAGCCGACAAGCCGACAAGAGTTTGAGCAGTGCATCCTGTTTTCTTGCAACAGTAAGAATGAAATGCTGAACAATCGAGGCCTTAGCCCAACTCAACATGTGTTTGGTAGGCATCCCCGTATTGCCAGTGACCTGTTGCAGGATCATCCGGATCCAGTAGCTGCCACAAGTCCGCTGTTTGATGCACAGGCTGCCAGAACACAAGCCATTCGGACGGCAGCCAGAAATGCTGTAGCCCTGTCTCAGGATGATGCAAGTCTCCGTGCAGCCTTGAATGCTCGTCCCAGAGTCGAGAGGGATTTTGTTGCTGGAGATTTTGTCAGCTACTGGCGCACTCAGAAATACATGAGAGGTGTTCGTTTGGTTGGGGGCCGTTGGTATGGAACTGGAATAGTCATGGGAAAAATTGGTCGCAATGTTTTGGTTTTTCACCGTCAGAACATGTTCAAGGTGTCTCCAGAGCATTTACGACATGCCTCCGACTTGGAACGAGCTGTGGCCCAGTCAGACGGCCGGGAACTGCTGGGAATCAAGGATCTTGTCAGTGAGGGTCGCAACCTTTTGGGTAACCAGTACGTGGACTTGAGTCTTCAAGAAGGTCCACCACAACATGAGACAGTTGAACGTGTCTTCCAAAATGTCCGACCAAGTCCTGATGTCTGGAAACGTGAAGGTGATCTTTTGATCCGGGTGCACAATACCCTCAGAGTGGGCAAGTTCATGCCTGATCCCAAGGATCCAGCCGTACAACAGCTGCAGTTGGAAGATTGGCGTTTGTCTCGAATTCAGGGAGACACCAGGGAATTTGTGGACCGACCATGGTCTCTACCGACTGGGCAGCGTGTGTCACGTTTGAGAGCACAGCCATGGTTGGGAGAAACAGTATTTAAGATACTTAATGCTCAGGGTCCCATAGTTCCTTCTAGCGGTGCTCCAATAGCGATTTCCGATGAGAGCCTGCCATCTCCCGAGTCACCTGCCGGTGCGGCTGAGAATAGCTCAGGCCTGATGTCAGCACTGGATAAGGGGCCAGCAGAGTCAGTTCCAGAACCAGCTAGCTCTAGCTCATACAACCGAAGTCAGCCTGGTCAGAACACGTATGGTCCTGTCAGGCATAGGTCGTCGAGTCCCAGGCGCAGTTCAGAACTGATTCGCCCCCCAGCGGTGCTTCAACACGATTTCAGTGAGATTCTGGAAGAGATGGAACATGCTAGCAACAAACGCAGCCATAGCCCTGTCCAAGCCGAAGATGTTAGCAACAAGGTTCCCAGAGTAGAGTCCGCCACTGAAATGTTGTTGATTGAAGCACTTCTGACTGAGAAGCACCGGAGCGTAGAGTCCCTGGTCGCTGGATTCATCCAGAAAAAGCTCCAGACTGAATTGCCGCACTCTCACAATCCACCAGCGCTTCAAGAGCGCATTGACCAGGCTAAGGTAGTGGAATTTGTTCATACCTTGCAAGATGAGAAAAAGGCAATTCAGATCATTCCGCCTCACCAAGCCTATAAAATCCGTAGGGATAAGCCAGATAGGATCATGAGCAGCCGTTTTGTTATCACCGAAAAGAAAGAAGATAACAGCAGTCGTACCAAGGCAAGATGGTGTCTCCGAGGACATCATGACCCGGATTTGGAAGCTAAAGTTTTGTCAGGTAAATGTCATTCACCAACACTGTCACCAATGAGCCGTAGTATCATTCTTCAACTGATTGTGAGTTGCGGTTGGAAGCTTGGACTGGGTGACATCAAAGGAGCCTTCCTGGAAGCTGACGTCTCCCGACAGACTTCAGCGAATCCGGTGTTTGCTGAATTACCTCCGGCAGGTGTGCCCGGTGTTGCACCTGGTAGCCTGGTGCAGGTGCTGGGAAACATCTATGGTGCCAATGATGCTCCCCACAATTGGTATGTGGAATTTGACTCAGTGGCACAAGAGGTTGGATTCACCAAATCAAAGTTGGATAACTGTCTGTATCTCTGTCATGGTGATGATGGTTCTTTGCAAGGGGTCCTTGGTGCCCATGTGGATGATACCATTTCTGGGGGGTGTGGTGACAAATACAACCGTGCCATTGAGCTCTTGAAGGCCCGGTTTCCCTTCAGGAAGTGGAGAATCGGAGAGGGAGAATTTCTTGGAACCTTTTATCGACAACATGACAATGGAGAGATAACATATCAACAAAAGGACTACGCTCAACATATCCGTCCTATTTCCATTTCCAAGGAACGCATCAAAAAACCTTGGCTGCCCGCCACCGAAAAAGAGGTGAAAGCCCTTCGGGCAGTGAATGGAGCCGTGGGCTGGATTTCTTCTCAGAGTCGCCCTGATTTAGCAGTGCAGACGTCGATGTCACAGCAGAGTTTTCCTAATCCAACTGTGCAGCACCTTTTGACTGCCAACCAAGCTGTTCGCCGTTGTCGCCAACAGTCAGATCTGGAACTCAGAGTCCCCTACATACCACCTGAACACTTGACAGTTTGCTTTTGGTCGGATGCTGCCTTTGCCAACAATGAGGATCACAAAACTCAAGGTGGTTGGTTGATGGGTCTTACTGCAAATGATTTCAGGTTTGGGAGAGATGTTCCTCTGCACTGTATGGCTTGGAAGTCTTACAGACTTCCCCGGGTAGTAGCCTCCACGTTGTCAGGTGAAGCCCAGGCTTTTGCCACAGCGTCCGGTATGGCAGAATGGTGTCTTTTGCTCTTAGCCGAATGTTTGGATGGCCCTTTTGATCTGGAAAACGCACTGGAGGTTTTGAAAAGAAGATCCCCAGTAGGAGTCACAGACTGCAGGTCCCTTTATGACCATTTGGTCTCATTGGGTAGCGGTGGTACTTTGGATGATAAACGTACTGCAATAGATGTGGCCATCATTCGTCAGAGCATAGTGCGGGCAGGTTTAGAGCCCCGTTGGTGTCCAACAGGACATATGGCAGCTGATGGACTCACGAAGGACAAAGGGGAACCTTTAGACCTTTTGCGGTCCATCATCCGTTCCGCTCGATATCAGCTTGCAGATGAGACAACGGTACTTGAGCGTGCCAAAGCTGAAAGAGATCGGAGAAAACTTGCCGCCATGTCCAAATCCCATGAGAGCGAGAGCAATGAGCCTTAATGCATGCCAAGGTTTTCAATCGTGATAGAGCCCACTAGGGTCTGGATCGTTGCCTTGTACAGTTTGTGAGAACCATCAATCATGTCAAGTACTTTGGATGAAGTAAGAGGTTTTAGGAGATGTCCCTGGGAGTTTTCCAACACTGCACATTTTCCAGCGAATTTGGAAGTTTTTGTCAACACTGCCGAGAACCTTTTACCTTTTCTCATTCAGAGATGCCGAGGAGATCCCTGGTTAAGTTGTCTCCTGGGAAGTGATTCAATTTCTGGGATCTTGCTGGTTTTTCAGTGCAATGGGTGCAGTGATGAACTGTCTTTTACATCTCTGGTTTTGAAATTTGTTTCTCGCAGTGCAATCCCTTTTTGTTTGAGTCAGTGAAAAGCGCCGTGCCTGAACTTGGATATTCGTTCTTGCTCCCTTCGCAATTCATGTCGAAGCCTATGCAGCCGCTGTCAGAGGACGAAAAAGTCCTGTTGCAGCACTTGATGCAACGGGCCCAGGCGACATTGAATGCCTCCTCGTTAGAGACTCCTGGACCAATGACTCATGGGGCTATGTCAGATGCCTGCAAACGCCATTTGTCCGATGATGAGGATGAGCTCTATAGTGAGGAGTTCGAGCGTGTGAGCATGGTGGGATCGTTTCCGGCTGAGCATGTCCTCTCTGGTGGCTCCCAAAAGCCCGTTCCTCCTTTGGAAGCGAAGGGGGTTAAGCTTCCTCCGGGTGTGGTGAGCCTGGAGGATTGGGGCAGCACAGTGTGCAAGCTGCCCAAAGTCTGCAGTCTTCAGGTGAGCTATGCTGAGATGGTGGCTGATCAGCCCACTCATGGTGATTATTTGCTGTGGGTTTGGAAGCATGGCGAAAAGAAAGGTGGTCGCTTGGAAGATCTCTTCTTGTACCTGAAAGCCATCAACTATGGATCCAAGCACGTGCATGCTGAGACCGAAGTCTTTCCCGGAACGAATTTGGTTCGTGAGCGCAAGCAGAAATGAGTCTTTCGATATCAGTTTTGTGAAAAGGAAGTCCTTTCTGAGTCCGAAGTGATTCAGAGTCTGTCGGGAGTGACAGAATTTGCCTGGACTTCGTTGCTTACTTTTATAGTTTAGGGAGTTTGAAAGCAGTGGCATCCAGTTCCTCACTCATCCAACTGTAGGTCCTCACCGAGGCAACTCTGGCTCAGGGAAAAAGGTAAGCCGATGGGAGTCGCCTGCTCGTTTGACACAGGGGTGTCTTTGGCGTTTCCCCATTTAAATATATATAATGGTACTACTATTTTTATGTTTCTTGTGTGTTTACAAATTACGCCTAGAAATATAGACGTACGTGTAACAGTGAAATGTGTACATATGGGACCCCAAATTGTTCAAAAGTAAACGTGAATCCCAAACATGTTGATGGTGAAGTGTACAAATTCAAATGAAGGATAAATAATATATATATATCTGTGTGTGTGTCTGTTTCGATCCTTTGGGGAGCTGCTAGACTATTTTATATATAGCTTACTGCTCCACCAGGTGGACAAGGTTTGTAGCCTCACGGCGATCCAACCTGTCTTGAGATCGGCATCTTTGGCCGGGCGACCTAGGCTGTATTCGTAGCAGAGGGGAGCAAATAGTAATCAAGTTGGATGAAAAATGCTGGCATATACCTGGCATATCCCGCCTCATGCCACAAACTCTGAAGGGCTATTCGTGTGCTTTGCTTCGCGCAGTGGTTCTTCAATGAGATGAGCAGATGACTTGGAGTCCTTCACAGAAATCCCCGTGGATCGAAGCCACTGCTGCTCTAAGAGCTCTAGGTCTCCCAAACCACATCCTTTGGAGTCAAAGAAGCGGTTCAGGGCCTGGATTCGTGATTCATCAGGTGGTTGTGCCAGCATTGGGACAGAATCTATGTACCAGCCAGGCTGGTGTCTCATCTGCACCCCTACAGAAATTCATCATCAACTTGAATTGAGATCGTAAAGACATGCTCACTCTTCAAACATCCCAAACTTTGACTTTTGGATTGGCACAAAATTGGAGACAAAATCCCAAATTCTATCATATTCCATCATATTCCCATATATTCCCCAACATGTTCACCATGTTTCTCCTGGTGAAATCCAGGACCATCCCAAAGTCTGCGCCTTTGCCCTTGTGTTGCTGCTATATTTCTCGGCTGCACACAGCAGCTGCGAGAGAAGTCTGGCCTGGTGCCATGGCTGGTCATTTGTCAAATTTGTAGATATCAATTTTTGGTTGTCAATACTTGTGAGTCGTTGCTCCTGCCTAGTTTTGCAGCCTCAGACTTTCAGAAGCTCGCAACTAAACACTCTCGGCACATGGACAAGTTATTCGCATCACCACCATGCGCGCCCTGGGCGCACCTTGTCTTTGTGGGGATCCTTCAAGCCCAAAAACTTGGCACGTGCCAGTAGAGATGCCTGAACTTTTCACCAGCAGCTCCACATCATGAAAGCTTGCACTGCCGAACTTCCAATGAATCATCGTGGATCCTGGATTTTAAGTTTGGAACCTGAAAAATGGAGGTTTCCAGCTAGTCATGCTGGGTACCCCCAGTCATCCAGCTATAAATGGGATGTTACCACCAAAACCATCCAGTTGGATATCCATCATTGGGCCTTGGTGACCTTCTGGAGATGTTCACAGTGTTTCTCCAGAGAGGACCTGTGTCAGATCGGGGAATATGTACAATTATAGTACACATGAATATGTACACATATATTATGTATATAATATGGTGTATATATATATATATACTTACTTAGAAATGTATATATCGTGTTTATATATACATCGTGTTTATATATATATATGATATATGATATATGATATGTGTGTATATTATTATATACTGTATGCAATCATATGCATATATGGTCCTGCCCGCCGCCCTCCCAGCGTGGTATTGCCGCCCCATCCCCAGCGAAGCACAGAACTTGGATTATTACATTGAGGTACCACGTATATACTATATTATGCTGCATAAGTGTCTTTGTAGTAGCCATATAACAGCCGTTATCAAGATCCAATAGGAAATATCAAGATCCAATAGGAAATACGGAAATGCTGGCCGCGGCCTCGTGCCACTTACACACTCCCTACATGTTACTCAGTGTACTTCATACTGTACAGGGTTCACTACCTATACACGGGGGGGACGTGGGGGTAAGCTACACCCTAGATCACCCTAGACACAGCGTACATACTGCCCATATGCTCTAACCTTGACCATCACCGTTTGGTTGAGGGGGCTGCAGAGCTGTACCATATTGTATATATATATAATGTAGGTATGCGGTATATGGAATTAATTATGTACATATATATATATACACACACATACAGTACATACAGAATATGTAGATATAGAAGTTTTCTCTCTCTCTCTCTGTGTGTGTGTGTTGCCTCTGTATGACTGTAATATCCTTCAATTCAACTCAATCTGTATATCGATGATATCAGATGCAATATGAATTTAACCTGTGATGTGCAGCCAGCCTGGTCTATGACTAATTACAATTCATGTGGTGGACAGGGTATGTACCATCGAGAGCAGCAGAGCTACTGTTTTTTTCGTCAGGAAACATGGTATACTCAGTATACTCCAATACCAAACCGATCCGGAAACAGTTCACCATACACCAAATCCATTCCATGGATCTCCCTACCCTTCCCATCCAGGTCCCTCCTTGCGAAGAACGGCTCGAAGTGCTGAATCAGTTGCACCGACGCCAGGGCTTTGTCTGCCAGAGCCTCTCACAGCTTGTGCTTGGCTCAAAACTGGGGGAGCAGTTCCAAGTGGATGGCTTGCATTTAAATTTTGCATCAATCTAGCAAGCTGGACGGGCAGCCATGCCCTTGGCCTCTCTAGCACTGAGTAAATCTTTTGAGTCAACAGCTGAAGGAGGGCATCAAGAAAATTAACAGCAAGCGCCTTAGCACAAATTTACAGTATCTGAGTATGTCCTTCCCAAGAACGCCCTGACCACGGGTGTTACAGAAAGTGAGTGATAAACCCCCATTGTGCAGGGAAAAAATGACCAGGGATTATTTGTAACGATGTTTTTTTTCCCCAGGCAAATCGAATGATCACTAACCAACCAGTGGATTGTTCGTAATTAACCAACCAGTGATTCTCGACTTTTCGGCAAACCCATGGTGTTCACATCCCGCTTTCGTCCCGCATCGCACCTTGACGTCCCGCTGGGCAGAGTTCAACTCCTTGCGACGAAGTGCCAGCTGCCGCTGGCATTCCTCCTGGACGTTGGTATCATTTTTTGGGTTGCTGTATGTTGCTGTAAATCATCATGATATAACACGTGACTTATCCCGGTCATCATGGTCATCTTCTAGAGACATGTTATATATATATATATATATGATTTCAACATTTTGAGGTCATTGGAAACCTCCAAACTTCAAAGGAATTCTGACGAACTTGACGATCAATGCTTGTTCTGCTGCTTGTTGACATGGTGTGGAAATCTCACCAAATTGTGCCAGTAGCTCAGAATTTGCTTGTACAGAAACTTTGACCCTGGTGTCCGGCCCTATCTTTTGCTGTGTTTGGCAGCAATTGGTTTGCAATTCAAAAACTGCAGTAATTAGATACACACCATTGAGCAGGGAAACTTCTTTTCCAATTTGCATTCGATCAATTAGCTACTCAACAGTCCAACATGTTCAAAGCCCAACAGGGTTGCTACCTGGTATGCTACCTGTCCCACTTTGGGTCTTTGTTCATCTCAAAATCATCTCAACAGAAAAGGATAAAAAAACGTTGGTGATCCCATGTGATCCCCCAATTCGATGATGTTCCAATGGCCTCAGCGCTCAACACCTCCGAATCACTGGAGATACAGAAGTGGCTGCAGAGCTTTAAGAGGCCCGTGGTGCTCTGACCCAGGTCCTTGCGGCTCCAAGAAATGGAACATAAACAGAGAATAACAGAGATGAGATATCAAAGAACTGGTGGTACATGGTCAACAAACGTTCATCTACAAACATTTTGAGGTACCCTTTGTTTGATATGTTTGATAAACCCCTTTGAGTGGTTCTCTACATCAGGGACCCACAAACCAGCCGTATCTGTCCTGCAAAGCCTTGACATCCTGCTGCTCTATGGCTCCCTGGCTGCCCTGCGTCAGAGTCACCTCCTGACTGGTCTTGGTCAGGGCCAGATACAGGGCACGCTCCTGGGGCTGATGCTGGGCTTGTCTGGGAATCTACCATAATAGGGAAACAGTGGGAAACAGGAAACCTATGTATCGGCATGTATATACAGTATCAGCCGAAAATATGTCAGCCAGCCTTCGAAAGTACAGCCTCCCAGCATTCGGAAAAAAAAAACGATGCAAACATAGCCTGCACTGGTGGTGCTGCAAGATCTTCTAAGGGAAAATCAGTTGCAACGATGTCTTTTGCTAGACGACCTGCTGACATACAACGTGTTCTCAGAGCAGTTCCAGATGTTTTCCACCAGGCTTTCCCCAACATCCCCAAGCCCTTGAAACTGCAGCATCTCTCCTTTGGCGTCTGCCGCACTGTCAGAATCTGCTCCTGGCAACTGCGTTGAAGATCGGTTTCTCTTATCAATCTCTGCACAAAGGTTCAGTTTGACGTTTGACATACCTCAACTATTTTCAACAGCTTCTCTAGCTAGATCCACAGCTCAAAAACTGGGGCAATCTTCTCCATTTCGGCGCACCCACGATTCTCCCTACTCCATCAGCTCCAGGGACCTCTTCTTCCAGGGGCGGCAAATCCGCTGTGTTGCGGCGAACAAAGGCATCGATCCACTCCTAGCAACGCTATCCCGGAATTTGCCAGTTGATCTATGACCAAGGTTGCAACATCTTGTGTATGTACGTATGTTTATGTATGTATATGTAAGCTTATATAAGTCTTGCATGTGTGAGGGAGGGAAGTTATTTGAGGTGACTGCAAAAAAGTGGGATATCTGGGAAGTATTTCCATCAGAAGGCTCGGTTTTCCTACTACATGTGCGCACGAAAAAATGCTGCTCATATCTGCTTGATATAATTCGTATATATATATATATATCTGGTTCCAAAACTAAAAACCCTAAACACTAAATCCTAAACCCTAAAACCTAAGTCTGACATGAACACGTAAGTAAGCCTTGAAAGTAAATTCTCTTTAAATTAAGACTGTGGTAAACACCCTAAAAACCCTAAATGAAACCCTAGATAAACCCCAAACCCTAAACAAACCCTAAAGAGTTGGTGACATGATAAACCTCTGGGCGGCATCCCCAGCCTTATCCAAATATGGATGGAGTCTGTGGAAATGGAGGATACACATCTTGGGTAATTTTCCAGACTTGTCAGGAGTTTTGATGGATATATGAAGTAGTCTATGAAGTAGTTGTAAATTGGATATATGTCGGATATATGAAGTAGTGTGAAGTCAATATACACACTATATATTATGGATCTATACACATCGATATATTTTAATGATAAATTGGTCTTCAATTGTTTCCATATGTCTACCGAGATCGAGTTGGTGTCATGGTCCAACTCAACCAACCAATCTTCCAGTTCGCCCTGAGAAGCTGAACGTTAACCTCACCAGCTTGAAGATTACTTGCTGAGAACTTGAACATCAACCCTCAAATTGAAGATCATGCTGAAGTTAAATATATATATATATACACATGTGAACCTTTTCCTTGATTGGGATGTGTCTTCAAATGGGGTATAAATAAAAATAATACAGGATAATGATGATAAACCAATAGATTTAGGTGGTTTTCCCACAATCCGGTATTGCAACAATATGCATAAAAAAATTAGGTGTAGATGTGTTATTGTAAACCAATACAGTATAATACAGTAATATTTTAACAGGATTTCCAATATTTAAACCAAACCCATTCATATTCTATCCTCATTTTCCCCAAAAATTCTCCCCATGGCAGCTCCTGAGCCACCTTGCGCTCTTCGTCTTTGTCGCCCTCGGGCAGTTGAACTCCCATGAAGCCTGCGGCCTGAAGGTCAACGCTGCAAGCAACAGGACTGGTCCTAAAAATAATGGTACATGATTACATGATGATTCAATGATACATAAATGACAAGTTCTTCCTTTTTCTGAATCTTCTTTGGGGTTGGTGATGGTTGGTGCAATACATGATCTGAAACAACATTGGATTTTGATGGGACATTCATCACCGGCCGTCGGGCCGTTGGCATTAGCAACAAGAAGAACAACGACAGCTTTCTATAGCGTTTCCATCAAGTCTATACTGCTTCAAGGGCAGCTCATGGCAGCTTTGCCGTCATTGCATTGCACGCCTTCCGGATCTGGGGCAAGGTTTGACATGGAGGAGTGCCACTGAGGCCCCACCTCGGCATACGCCAGTGTATGCGAAAGGTAATTTCATGGTGGAATGGATGTTAAATTGCTCCAGGATTTCGGTAATGGCTTTAGATATTTGTTGATTCAATATATTTTGGATACATTTATTGATGGCTTTATAGATTTTTCTTTTAGTCTCCTGGATTACTTTTGGACACGTGCTATACCGCATCTTACACGGCGGAACCCAGGGCTTCAGACTTGAAGTCTGCATGGAACAACTCCACAGCCACTTGTGCAGGTGGATAGCGGCTCAGAAGCTCATGAAATTCATCACACACCACCCGGCGCCACCAAAATGCCTCACAGATCTAGCAGTGATTGGCAGTGATTGGCAGTGATTGGCAGTGATTGGCAGTGATTGGCAGTGATTCTTTGACCTGGAAAAAAACATGAAAAGAAGAGAAACTGAACATGAAGAGGTCAAGCATGGTCAAGCAGCTAGATGATCGACATGATCGACTCCGTCCACCAAAGCTCATCACGAAGGACTTCAGGAACACAGGATTTTCAAAACACGTGCACCTCAAGGGGCACGAAGGATGTCTGCTCCAAGATGGAAGATGGATCCTGACCAGGCATTTTTCTGTCATCTTTGCGTGTTTCAACATGGCAGAGGTGGCCTGCCGTGGGCCATGCCACCAGGTTTCTATTCCTCAAAATGGTGATTATGACGGGAACATGATGATTTTGATTGTAAACAAACCATGATAAATGATAAACCTTTGATCTTCTGGCACACTGGTTTTGGAAAACCCAATGTCATGCTCCCCTGTGCCATCAGGAGTTCTGTCGATCATTGTCAAACTATCTCACTCTCTTCAAGCCTGCCTGTGGATGTCGATACATTGTAACCATGGACCGCATGGACCTGTATGATGCATCTATTGCATCTATCGTTGTATCTATTGGTTACGCATGGCCTCATTCGGAAAATCTGATCCAGACCTCCTGGAGAAAATCTTGGGACCGCTGCTTGCCGTTCAAACGGCGCCGCTTGCGATCACCCTGACAGCGCCCATGTTGGATAGGTACTCAATAGGAGATCTCAAGAAATGTAAAAAGGTGATCTCGGAAAATGGTTCCCACATGTTCCCACTATGTTTTAATCTCTTTCGAGTTTCTGTTCATTTTATGACTTATGGTCATTGTGCTAGTTTGTGATATGTGATTCAATGGATTCAAGGGAACATCTACAGGAAACAGAGGAAACCATCATCCTTAGCCAAATCATGTCAAATCCTGCCGGCATGTTCGCATCTGCTGATCTGCCTCTAGAAAGAAGCCCAAGCGCTTGGCACACCACTGTGGAAGTGCTTCGAAGGCATGACGGTAGGCCTTGCCCCATTCACTGCCTGGATGCTTTCCTGCGACTGAGCCATTGGTATGGAACGCTTGCTTGCAGAATGAGAAACGGAGCGTGGATAAGGATATGGACATTCTAGCACTTTAAGTTTAAAACTTTGTTCTGGCTCGCCGATTGCAATTTCTTTTTCAGACCACAAGACAAACAGCAATTCAAAACGTTGTGTGTGTGTGCTATGCGTTTCCGGAGACGTGCAAGTTCGCCGCAAAATACAGGACACCGGTGTCCAACGACGACGCAAACTCCATTGCAGCAAACCATGTCTGCAACAAAGATACACTGGCACTGCTGGTGCTTTGTGACAAACCTAGGATGGGTTGATACATGTTGAAATATGTTGAAATATGTTGATCATTTCCCCTGTGGCCAAACAAATTGACCATGTGCGGAGCGCACGTCCTCCGGTCTGAGGGAACGTGAAGCCCAAGGAGTTTTCACGCGTCAACTCTTCCAGACGAGTCAAGTATGCGTTGGAGTAGAAGAGCCTCAAGGGCCACCAAGGGTCACCAAGGGTCAGCAAGGGTCAGCAACTTAGATTGGCTAATCAAACTCATGATTGAATATGGATATGGTTCTTTTGTTCTTCTGGGTAGTGTCTCCTTGCAATGTGGTTGACAACCTTGTGTGTATACAGTACTTGTGTAGATATCATCACATGATCGTATCAATGTACATATTCATACTGATAGTGATGAACATAACCCATGGAAAAGATCTTCAAAGCGAAACAAACGTGTCATGAAAATCATGTCATACTAAAATTAACCATTTACCAGTGAAAACATGATTCATTTATTTAAAGGCTGGGCAAATCTATCAACTTTTGACTAGTCCATTGGTACATATTACGCTCAGTGGAAAGTAAACAGACCACTCCAGCCTTCAATTAACACAAAGTCCCAGCGATTTGGCAAAGAAATACATAATCGTCGTCGTTGTCGTCGTCGTCATCATCGTCATCGTCATCGTCATCGTCATCGTCATCGTCATCATCATCATCATCATCATCAGCATCAGCATCATCATCATCATCATCATCATCATCATCATCATCATCATCATCATTGTTATTGCCATTATCGATAATGGTATTAGTGTATGGTTATTCTTACCCTACTGTTACCAGCTGCCCACCTGCCCAGCACGCCTGTAGCTGGCAACCACCACATCCGCCTCCATGAGATCTTTCCTGGGGCTGATTTCATGGCCATACTGTAATCAATTGTTATAATTAGCAATAAAGTATTATAGTTTGTCATCTATCATATATTATTGATAAATATGTAATGTAATGTAATGTAATGCAATGTAATGTAATGTATGTATATCTGTATATAAATATATGATTATATATATATACACATGTGTGTGTATTTATATATCATTTATTGATTCAGTCTATGTTTCATTGATTATATCTTGGTCATCGAAAAACGATACAGTAATAATTTTAATCATAGATGCTGATAGATGGCAATAGATACTGATAGAATAATAACAATAATCATAACCATACAATAATGATATCAAACCATAATTTAATATGATACGCTATGATTATATATAATCAACATAATGGAAGGGAGGGAAACCGGAAACCTACTTCGTGTCCCAGGTCGAAAAAGACGAGCGTGTGAATCCCATATAACTGTTAGACGTCCCAAACACCAACAACGACACCTCCGAGGTGATTTCTTTGCTCCTCCACTGAAACACCACTTGTAAGAACCATTAAGAACCTAAGCAATTTAGCTGTCAATCTCCGCCATGGTATTCCCCGCTGACCACTGAAGCGTGGCCAAAGTGTCATGGTCAACCTCTTGAGCTGGGCGCAGGTTGGCACCGAGAGCACCTTCAAGGTGTCACGGGTGAACCTCAACGGAACAAGTTGGAATTTGACGATGCATTTTTTGGTTCAAAGACGGTGGAGATTTCATTAGACGTCTTTAGAAAGTGTGAAATCTACACCAATGTTCCAGGATGTCTCATGGATGCGTGAGCTACTGCACCTCAGTACCTCAGTCTTCGTAATTCTCATGGGCATGTGTAGTGATATATGCCAGACCAACAGATTTCTGATGTATCCACCCATCCCCTCCCATCCCATCTGCAGCCCTGCAGCTTTTGGATCTCTGAAAGCCACTGGCCGTGCAGGTTGCTGGGCGCCAAGACCAAGGTGGCGCGACTTGGGACAAAGCCTAAGGATTGGAGGGTCAAATGATTGTCAGATGCTGCCGGCTCCGAATCCCAAACATCAAATATATTGAAATGGTTTGGAATATGTTGGAATCACTACGTATTGAAACGATCTTAGTGCCTTAGTGCTCATTGAAATGTCAGGTTGACTATGGTTTGGAATCACAAACCTACCAAATCAGCACTAGGATATGCCTTGTACCTGCGGCATTGCTACAAGTACTATGTTCTGCAAAATTAGGACATTGAGAGTCGTGCCTCTGTATGGCATGGGCACTCTGGGCATTGGCAGTGCCTGGAGCGGGCCCAAAAAGGAGCGGATGTCCCAATTTATGGTAGTTGCAATGGGACAATAAGTTTTCAAACCATCGGATTTTGGTACCCCATTTTCAGGAGAACCCTAACCATTCCAAACTCATCTTGTGGGTTCTTTTAGGGGTTCAATGTTGATTTTCAGCGAAGAACATTGCGAATCACTTTCTGACGTGCTCCAAGCACTCCCGGCCTTGGTCTTGTCAATCAGACCAATGGTGCAGGCCGTCTTGCCATAGCCAATGGCATCAGCCAGAACACCCCCGCGGACGCCAAGGTATTCGCAGCGCAGGCTGCCTCCCGGTCCCGAGCTGTCAACATCAATTGAATCAACAATCAATGTGAGGGATGAGGTGACCTAATAACTTTTCCCAGACATCCCTGCAATCAGCAGGATGCTGAAAGGCAATTGTTTAAGAATATGATTGCATGCACACTGGCCCAAACAACATGGGCACGCCTTCTAACCGCCAATGAGCAGCATCTGGGCAAACTTCGAAATCGCGCAGTTCTGTTACAAAGGCTTCTTTCTCTGGGCGCTCCTGTGCCAAAAGAAAATCTGCCCGGGCTGCCCGGGGTAGTGATCAAATTCATCTCAATTGCCAGGATATTTGAAAGTCCTTATAATCATTATGAAGTAAGCAAGTCCTTCTAAAGGAGTTCTGAACTCTTCAGCAAAAGACATTACGAGAACACACACTATATATATATATACGTATATATTAATATATATTTGTTCATCATTTTGGAACACATCACTCCATGTGCAATTTCAGCTGTGATCTTTGACTGCTTGCATGCAGCCGTTTTTCGTATCAAAAAGACGAGGTGCGTTAACGGGCGGTGTTGGTGAGGAGATCGGAATTTGAAGAGGGGCACAAATCGAGAAGTGTAACCCCAGAGAGCAGCCTCTAACCTGCTCTCAACGAGACAGGTTATGAGCCCAAGGTGGCGCTAATGGATCTTCTTAGACATAGAAGGGCAACCCAAGAGGAGTTGAATGAAGGGATGAGACAAATGAGAGAAGCGCAAGATCGGTTTTCTAGGGAAAGAACTGAGGAAGCCATAGAAGATCAACAGAATCCAGCCAATCAAGGTCAGGAGATTTTTGAAGAACCACAAAGCCCAAAAAATGAGTCCCCTAGAGTAGAAGAGACTGCGATAGAGGATCAGAAAGTCCCCGCCGTTGAGGATGTTTCCAAAGAAGCTGTAGAAGAATCTCTAAAGGGTTCAGTTCAGAAATCCCCCAATCCTGCTGTTGCTCCGACCACTCCAGCTGTCCGAAGTGGAGCCAGTGGGAAAGGAAAGGGAAGTGAAAGCCAAGAAGTTCTGCAAACGCCTCAAGCTGTTCCAAATGGAGGAGCTGGGAATGAAGGTGACGCTCCGGCCGACAGGTCTGGCAGGGCAGATTTAGGACCTGCACTGACTAGGTCCCAGCCCAGGTCACAGCCCATGTTCACACCACTTTTCAGTGAGCAGCAATTGAGACAGTTTGAGGAGCTTCACAATAGGGCACCATGGATTTATGGAACAGATTTGGGAACATCTAGACCTAATTGGTTGGAGATGGAAGACAGAAGGCTGCTTGCTCTTCAGGAAGAGCGAGATCGTTTGCGTCTGGAGTCTGAGGCAATCAGGTTTCGCCAAGAAGAGGAGCGACAGAACCTTTTGCTAAGGCTCAAAGTTTTGGAGGAAGAGAATCGTTTGCTGAAGTCTGGGAACGACAGGAGTTCCATCTATGGCACTCCTGAGGGTTCAAGGAAAGATCGAAAGGAGGCTGCAGACCCCCGAAAGCCCGAAGCACCAAAGGAGGCTGCAGACCCCCGGAAGTTTGAAGCATCAAAGGAGGCTGTAGACCCCCGAAAGCCCGAAGCATTAAAGGAGGCTGCAGACCCCCGAAGGTTTGAAGCATTAAAGGAGGCTGCAGACCCCCGAAGGTTTGAAGCATCAAAGGAGGCTATAGACCCCCAAAGTTTTCATGAAGCCCAAAGGCCGCCAGATTCAAAGGAGGCTGAAGACCCCCAAAGGCAATGCGGAAGTTCAAAGTCTGCGGAGGACGCAGGAGAGCCAGAGATCAGAATGATGATGAAAGGCATGATGAAGCTCATGGAGGGCATGCAGGTGCTGCAATCTCAGATTGTGGACGCAAAGAAGTCAAAAGACATGGAGATCGTCAAGGGTGCAATTCCAGATTTGCCCCGTCTTTCAGAGTGGAAGGCTGAGACGGCGCCTTTGGATCTTACTGACTGGCTTTTGACAATTGAGCCAGCTATGGGAGATCTTTCTGACACCTCTCAACAATGGTGGGAACAGATGCTGCAATCCGCCCGAAGTTGGTACATTCAGCACCAAGAGAAGACCCCCTTGGAGAAGGTAAAGCATAAGCCGCAGGTTCCAGAAGACCTGCAACATCCCAGGTACCAAAGACTCGAGAAGAGAGTCACTGCTCTTCTCATGGCTGCCATACCGCAGTCTCAGCAGGAAGAAGTGGTTGCTTCGAAGGAGGTGACTGCCATCAACGTGTTGGCTCGGCTGATGACGTGCTATCAGCCTGGTGGCCTCAGCGAAAAAGGAGCCATTTTGTCGGCTCTGGACTCTCCAGAGGAAGCTGCTGGACTTTCCCAGGCAGTTACAGGCCTTCGTCGGTGGCTTCGTTGGCATCGACGAGCTGGCGAAATAGGAGTCGTTCGACCTGACTCCACAATTTTGGTGAAAGGTCTTGGCCGCTTGACAAAGAGGGTGTTGAGAGACAACCCAGATCTTGCATTTCGCATTCAACTGGCAAAGTCGTCGCTGCAGATCGACACAGCACCATGCGAAGATTCAGTGATGACGTTTGCACATCATTTGCTTGCGGAATTTGAACAGGTTGCACATCAAGATCGACGGAAGCGTGAAGATGCAAAGAATGTTCAAGAAGCAAAGGCCAAAAGATTTGAGGAGAATGGATCTGGAGGAAAAAGTGCAGAGGGCAAAGGAGGGAAGGGCGAGAAGACGTCTACTCCACCATGCAAGTTTTTTCTTTCGGATGGAGGATGCAAGAAAGGAAAGAGTTGCAGCTGGTCCCATGTCACCGACGAGAAGCGTCGATGCTGGATTTGTGGATCAGTCGCACACCTAGCGCCAGCTTGCGATAGGCCACGAGAAGCTTCGAAGGAAAATGGAGAGAAGTATGGAAAGGGAGCAGAAGGAAAGGGAAGCCAGAAGATGGTTCAAAGACAAGAGAAGAAAGAAGAAGGAGCAGCAAGGACTGAGGAGCTTCCTCAGCCAGAAGCACCATCTGAGGAGCCGTCTTCTACCTCAGCTGAGATGAAAGGGCTTTTGGAAGAGGCAACGAAGATGTTGAAAGGTTTGACTATGCAGTCAAATGAGAAGGAGCAGAAGGGCAGGCAAGATCGTCTTGCGGCCATGCAAGATCAACTGGATGAGCTTCGAAAAGTCAAGGTTTTGAAGATTTCAAAGATGGAAAGAGAAGGAACTGTCTATGGACTTTTGGACAGTGGTGCAACTCATCCAATGCGAGCTGCACGACCAGGAGAAGATTTGTCAATGTGTGAAAACGTACGTGTGACCCTTGCGGATGGTCACCAAGTGGATATGGTGATGACACCGAAAGGAATCATGGTCATCGAGGATGGCAACGTGGAACCCATTGTTCCTATGTCAATGCTAGCAGGAGAGCTTGGGTATGTCATCACGTGGAAAGAAGGGTCTATGAAAGTGGAACATCCAAAGAAGGGTGCTTTGAAGGTCGTCATGCGGAACGGGTGTCCGCAGATCCCAAAGAAGAAGGCACTTCAGCTGATTCAGGAGTTAGAAGAAGGAAAGAGGATGAAGAAGATACAAGAGGAGGAAAGGAGTGCTGAGGAGAGGTGGCTTCAACAGTTGGTGAAGGCACATCCAGTCCTGAGGGAGCTCCCACAGCACATTCAGCAGAAGTTGGTGGTCAGCCCGGCGGAAGATTTGTCGTCCATTCCGGGCTGCAACAGAAGAAAAAGGAAAAAGATGAAAGAAGAAGGTTTTGTAGCTCACCTTTATGCAGGAGAATCAGAAGGATACTCCTTGGCCAGAGCCTTCAAAGAAGTGGGTGGCGATCCAAACCTTCTTGTGGAGATAGACATCAAGAGAGATTCAGAAGAACGACATGGAAGATCACATGACATGCTGAGAGATCATGATGGTCCATATCCATCGCTTTTGCGAGCTGCGCTGGATGGTGGACTGAAAGCCTTGGTGATGGGCCCGAATTGCCGAACACGGTCTGTGTTGCGGCACTACCCTCTTCCTGTTCCAGGGGGAGGACCAAGGCCAGTTCGGTCTTGGGAGGAGCCGTGGGGGAAGTCAACCAACACGGCAGAAGAGCAGAAGAAAGTTGTGGAGGACGATGTGCTTCTGTGGAGAGGGCTGATGCTCTACATCGTGCAGGAGGAGATCAGAAGGGCAGTTGGTAAGGGAGAGGAGTCAAAGATGAAGTTGGCACTTGAGCAGCCAGCAGATCCCTCTCACTATGTCCCTGAGGTGGTGTCTTTTTGGGGCACCAAGGAATGGAAGAAACTGCAGAATATGTACCAGCTTCAGGAACAGACCTTCCGCCAGTCCAGTTTTGGAGGTCGGGCAGTCAAACCGACCACTTTTGGAGGAGATCTTCGCCTGTGTGTCCCACAACTGCATGAAGAGATTCAAGAGGAGGAAGTGAAGCCTGTTGCCTCGTCTCAGGACTTGGCCAGATGGGTCCCAGGTCTTATGAGGCAAGTTGCAGAGAGTCTTCAACAGGCAGTCATGGCGAAGAAAGTGCGTTATGCGAAGATGAGCTGGGAGGAGCACATACAGAGAGGACATACACCTTTCAGAAGAGACTGCCAGGTTTGTCAGGAAGCTTCAGCGAGGGGGAGAATGCATTCAAAAGTCAGCCATCCACGAGCTGGAATCCTCAACCTGGACACTTGTGGTCCCTTCATCAAGGGACACGACGTGGAAGGCGAGTCCAAGTTTATGCTCATCGGAACATACACATGGTTGAGACCGCCTGATGACAACCCAGAGGAGGAAGTGGAGGAGCATCCCCCGATTGAGGTTGCTGAAGGAGAAGAAGAACAGTGGCCAGAGATAGAAGACGTAGAAGATGAACGAGAAGAGATTCAAGAGAGAGAAGAAGAACAACCTCGAAGAGAGGATGAAGAAGAAGATCAAGCCCCAAGACAAGAAGAGGATGACGGGGGCAGGCCTAGAGAAGAGGCTCCACCTGTTCCGAAGATCGAGGTTCTTCGGGTAGCTATTCCCTTGAAAGGAAAAGGAAAAGAAGATGTACTCAGCGGGGCCATGGATCTTTACTTGCAGCTCAGAGCTGATGGATTTCCTGTTCAAGGCATCCACACTGATCGTGGAAGAGAGTTCATGAATTCCCGCTTCAAGCAGTGGACTCGAAGCAGGTGTATCATGCATACAACAAATGGAGGAGAAGATCCACAGGCAAACGGAAGAGTGGAAAGAGCTGTTCAGGAGATCAAGAGAATGACAAAGCGACTGCTGCATGGTTCCGAGATGGACAAATCATGGTGGCCGATGGCTCTCAGGTATCTCATGGAGACTAGCAGATTGAGGAGAAAGCATGAAGACATGAAAATTCCAGCATTTGGAGAGAAAGTGCTGGTAAAGAAGAGGATATGGAGAACCAAGGCGTTGGAAGCTACTCACGAGAGCAGCAGATACCTTGCGCCAATGATCGAGGCACATGGTCACTGCATTCTCCGTCAAGATGGAAGATGGGGAGTTGCCCCATACGTCATCAAGAACGTCCAAAGTCCGCCACCACCCACCGAAGAGATGTGGCTGGCTTTGATGGAGGAGGCAGAAAGAGACGAAGTTCAAGAAAGGAGAAGAGTGAGAGGAAAAAGGCCTCTCCACCGAGGTGATGGTGAAGGTCTGTTGAGGTTGAGATCTATGCTGAAGGAAGAAGCCAAAGCAGTTGAGGAGGAGTGCCTCGAGAATGCCATGCTGGCGTTTCAAAGACTGGAACCTTGGAAGAAGTCCCTTCGCAAAGCAGAGGAGGAAGGAAGCGAGATCCTTCAGACCAAGATCATCAGTCCCCAAGAGTTGGAACGAGATGTCGAGCTCTGGGACGAGGCGATTAAGGCAGAAATGCACGCACTCATAGAAGAAAAGGGTGCCTTGAGGAGCATTAGTCGCCAAAAGAAAGAAGAGCTGCAGCAGCGATGCCCAACTTTGATAGTTGTCCCCAGCAAGCTGGTGATAACCAGAAAAGCAGGGGGAAGAAGAAAAGTGAGGATCGTTGCCTGTGGAAACTATATAGAAAAGGGACAAGAAGAGGACAGCCTCTATGCAGGAGGTGGAGACGCCACAGCACTCAGGGCATGTCTCAGCAAGGCCGTGCAAGCTGACTGGCTTGCCGCTACGTTGGACATCAAAACGGCATTTCTTAATGCTATGCTCCCAGGTGAGGGCGCAGATGACGAAGTCGTGGTGATCTTACAACCACCAAGGCTGCTGGTCAAGCTGAAGTATGTCCAGCCGGACGAGTTCTGGGTGGCGGTGAGAGCCATTTATGGGCTTCGTCAATCACCAAAACTATGGGGCGCACATCGCGACACCAAGATGGGCGGCATGAGTTGGGAAGGTCAAGAAGGCACCATCGCCCTAGAACCCATGGTTGGTGATCCAAACATCTGGAAGATGATCCAACTGAAAGAAGGCTGGGAAGAGGTCACCAAGGGCCTGATTTTGGTCTACGTGGATGATCTGCTGATCATGGGGCCAGAGCCTTTGATCCAGAAGTGTATCAAAAGGATTTCAGAAGAATGGGAGATAAGCAAGCCGGAGTGGCTAGGAAAAGATCGAGGAGTCAAGTTTTTGGGCATGGACATTTGGCTTACAGAAGAAGGAGTTTTTTTGCATCAAGGCAGCTACTTGAAGGAGCTGCTGAAAAGAAATGGAGAAGAGCATGGACTTCTCTCTGGAGTCCCAATCACACGAGATCAAGTTTTGCGCCTGGAGGAGGATGATCCACAGAAAGATGCAGATCAAGTCAAATTAGCTCAGCGTGCAGTGGGAGAGTTGATGTGGCTCCTCACCAGAACGCGTCCTGACTTGATGTTTTGCCTCAGCAAGATGTCTCAGGCCATCTTGCGAAATCCAAAAGAAGTCGTCGGAGTTTCCAAGCAGGTCTGGAAGTATCTGAGGAAGACACAAGATGAAGGTTTGTGGATAAGAAGAGGAGAAAGAAACGTTTTGGAGGTCTATACGGACTCGTCCTATGGTCCTGGGGGAGCAGACTCTCAGGGCACAGTGCTGGTCCTCTGGAATGGAAGCTCACTGCTGTGGAAGTCTGGAAGACAGTCCATCCCATCTCTCTCTACGGCGGAGAGTGAACTTTCAGAAGCGGTAGAAGGAATGGTGATGGGAGACAGCGTGGACGTTCTCGTCCAAGAGATCTTCGAAGAAGGATACCCAAAGATCATCAAGGTAGACAACACTGCCGCGATCAACCTTCTTGCGTCTCAAAGCATCACATGTCCGATGGCGATTTGGAAGAATGGACTGGATGGTTGAGGCTGTGCCAGGACAACATCAAATCGCTGATGTAGGCACCAAATCTCTTCCAGCGCCAAGATTGGAGGAGCTGAAAAAGATGATGAAAATGGGAAGCTATGAAAGAACAAAAGAAGAAAGTGAAGAAAAGGAGGAGGACATCAGCCAAGACGTACAGGAAAGAGATATCAAAGAAGGACCAAAAAGAGAAGATGTTGAGAAAATTCTCAGGGTGATTGTGGCCTTGGGATGTGCGCATCATGCATGTGCACAAGAAGAAGAAGAACAACGAGAAAGAGACAGCGGATGGGAGATTCTGATTTTGGTCGTCCTAGCTTTTGTAGGAATGGTGCAGATTCTCCAAGCTTTGACAAGGGCGGTCAAGCAGTTTTGGAGACGACGGCAGAGAAGAATCAAAGAAGAAGAAGTTCAGAAAAGAGAGCACATTGAAGATGGAAGAAATGAAGAGGAGAAGCCGAGTGGAAGTGGACTGAGTCGTCCAAAGGCATTGCCACCTTTGGATCAGGCTCCGCAACCAAAGTCTGCTCACCAGATAGAGCAGGCTCTGCAACCAAAGCCTGCATCTCAGGCTGCTCCGCCACCAATGAGTTTTTCTCCGCCGAAAAGTTCAGCACCATCAGTGCCAACAGCAGTTCTTTCAACATCTAGTCAGAGTGCGAGAAACAGCAGCTCGGCAGCTGCTGAGAGTGTGCCAAGAAAGGCGAGCATGCCAGTGATTTCTCAGATCAATATGACTAACACAGGGACAGCCAGAACCGACAGATCAAGCAGAGGTTCTGGTAGAAAACCAGTATTTATCACCCCGTGGGGAACCAAGTGGCACCAAGATACCACTTGCCCTACTCTTGCCAACTCTAGAAGTCTCATTCCAAGCCAATGGTGCCAATCATGTTCAGAGGCCAACCGAGATGAATCCTTGCCAATACTCTCAGTGGGCCCAGGGGGAGTAGCACACTATGATCCCAACTGTCCACTGCTTTCATCAAATTCGAAGAGGTATTCAAAGTGTCAGAGGTGTTAAGAGTGATTTCTAACCTGCTCTCAACGAGACAGGTTACGAGACAGGGTGAGCCAGAAAGAAAAGGAAGAGCGAAGAGAAAAGAACGGCTTGAGTCAGAAAGTGAGAGGGAAACCGTTTTTAGGTTTTTTGCACATCCCTTTCGAAATGCGAAATCAATTTTGTGCTGTGGACGGAAATTCCCATAGCCAATACTTATGAACGAAGTGAGTTGGGTGACGTGCGTCGCCAACTCGGGGGAGTGTTCATCATTTTGGAACACATCACTCCATGTGCAATTTCAGCTGTGATCTTTGACTGCTTGCATGCAGCCGTTTTTCGTATCAAAAAGACGAGGTGCGTTAACGGGCGGTGTTGGTGAGGAGATCGGAATTTGAAGAGGGGCACAAATCGAGAAGTGTAACCGCAGAGAGCAGCCTCTAACCTGCTCTCAACGAGACAATATTATATAGATTATCTTAAATAAATATATATATATATAGATAGATATAGAGAGAGAGAGAGACATTGAAAGGGGTTGAAGAGCAATTGAGTAGCGATTTCCCAATTTCCCAAATCCACTCAGAGTCACATCTCGCAGAAACCCACCAGCTCTCAATGACTGGCGCGCCTGCCCCAGCATCCACCCCAAGGATCGCAGCTGTTCCGGCCGCAGAGGGTGCGATGTGAAGTTGGGGGGCTGCTCTGTGGCTGGATCCTGGAATCTTACAGCAGGATATAGGTCGGTCTGATGGGGTACACCATATGCCCCCCAAACAGCCCACCTTAATAGGGAAAATATGGGAAACTGATGATGAACCTCAGGATTTTATTTGAGTTTTCCATATTTTTCCATTGTGTTTGCACGGTGTTTCCTCCAAATCTTCGACATCCCACCTCCAAGTTGCTCAAGATGGAGAAGTCCCCAACAGAAGCTGTGGTTTTCACCTCTTCCTGCGTACGAAAAAATAGATGGGGATGGGTCAAGTTACCTATTGCAATCCTATTACCATATTTGGGGAATACACATCCATCATCATCCATCATTCATCCATCAACCAGCTATGACTTAGGGTACCATCCGGGTCGGGTTTTGACCCATACATTTGGACCAAAGTGAAGGCCTCCGTTGGGCGGTGGTGATACAGTAATGATTCTGCTTCTGGATCTTATCCCCACACCAATGGCAATCCCAAGTATTCAATCAAACATCAACAATCGAAATCAGGATCAATTTTTCAATGTCACTGATGGCCATTTACAGTGATACAATACTGTGAGAAGACTCCTCATTTTGACATCATGGCTCTCACTGTCATGGACCGGATTCCACCCTACTCCCATCACTAAATCATTAAGTCTCCATAAAGTCAGAATTAAATCACTATAAAAGCAACATTAAATCACCATAAAATCAGCCATGGCTCACCTTTCTCCCACTGTGCCGCCTGGACATCGTTCGTATCGCGCAAGCGCCACACAAAGCGCGCTGCTGGAAGCACGGCCCCGCGCCGCAGCATGCGATGCAACAGGGCGCCTGAAACGCAAGAATGGCATTTGCAATGGCATTATGTCATGTCCTTAAAAAATCAACATACCTGAGAAGGGAGGGGACGAAAGCCAGCCCCCACGGCTTGCAGGGGCACGAAGGGGATTCAGAATTAACATGTGACACAGTCAGTGTCTGTGACTACTGTAGTCTTGTTTACGCCCATCTGACCACACATCTCTGTTCACAAAAAACACCCCCTATATCAGTTTCGCCATTGCTTCGCCTTGTACACACCCCAACGAAAGTCACAAAAAAGATACTTCCTAGAGTAGTTTCACCATAGGTTCGCATCATACAAACCCTCCAGCCTAAGCCTTCGGTTTTCTTCTGTACATGTGAATGTACACATGTATATGTATATGTACGAGTGTATACTATGAGAAGGATATACACTGGCACTCAAGAAAACCAATACACCACAACGAAGGTCACACAAAAAAAAAACGTTGCCCCCTTTCAACATGAGTCCTCGTGTTGTTGTTCTTGTGTGGTGGTTTTTGTTTAACAACAGTCACAAAAAAAAAAACGAGAGTCACTTCGCCAAAGTTTCGCCTTATACTGACCACTGTTGTTGTTATTGTAGTGGTAGTGGTAGTGGTAGCGGTAGCGGTAGCGGTAGCGGTAGCGGTAGGGGTGGTGGTGGTGGTGGTGGTGGTGGTGGTGGTGGTGGTGGTGCTGGTGCTGGTGGTGGTGGTGGTGGTAGTAGTAGTAGTAGAAGTTGTTGTTGTTGTCGTTGTCGTTGTCGTTGTTGTTGTTGTTGTTGTCGTGCTTCTTATTCTTTTTCTTCTTCTTATTCTTTTTCTTATTCTTCTTCTTCTTCGTTTTCTTCTTTGTTTTCTTCTTCTTCTTCTTCTGACCTCTGTTGTTGTTGCTGTTGCTGTTGCTGTTGCTGTTGTCGTCGTCGTCGTCGTCGTCGTTGTTGCGGTTGCGGGTGCTGTTCTTGTTCTTATTGTTGTTCTTGTTCTTGTCCCCGCAGCTTTTTGCTCAGTCTCGTAGTGGCGGAAAATCGTCAAATAGATTGTGTTTTCACGCTTTTTGGACACTTTCCGAGCATAAAACACCGCAAATACCACTGTTTTTGGCGCCTCGGAAGCACAAAACCACAGTATTTACGATGTTTTGTGCCTCTGGTAGCAAAAATCACGGTATTTACAGTGTTTTTTGGCCCACACCCTAGATTAGCTTCGCCACAGCTTCGCCTTATACAGACCCGCCTTCGGCTGGCGTTCGTAATATACATATACATATATATATACTAAGGATATCTAAGAATGGATAAACATATATGATCATATATGTACTACCCTCCAGTAAATTAACATAGACCCTGGCAGATACGGGTTGGAAGACTAGTTTCCATCAAAAATTGGTGATTTTCAGGGTCCCGGGTCCATGTTAATTTACCAGGGGGTAAGACTTACTAAGAATTATAGATAAACATGTCGCACTTTTCTCACATCTCAGTGCATCTGGTCTCCCCTGAGGCCATGTACCATCATGTACCCAACCACTCCCCAGCCTGGTCGAACAATTACCCGCAACAGCTCATCTCCCGGATGAATCTGAAGAATCCATGCCTGCTGCTCCTCGCCAGCGTTGTGTCATTCCAACTTCCATTCCTCGTCCCAGCTTTGAAGTTAAATTATCATTCAAAATAAAATATGAAAAACAATCACACAGTATCGGTACTTAAACGTTCTCAAACCGCATCCAATGAGTCATCGGTCGATGCATAGGTTGGCGCATCCCATTGCGCGGCACCTTGTCCCCCATCTGGGTGATGACGCTCTGCGGCGCTATGATCGGCAGCTGCTCTTCTTTTGCAGCACTGGGAATCTGAGCACATGGCACAGTCTCTGGACAATTGGTACCCTCTGGTAATTTAACATAGCCATTGAAAATGGCCATTTATGGTTGATTTACCTATGAAAAATGGTGATTTTCCATCGTTATGCTTGTTTACCAGAGGGTAGATGGTTTGGACTTTCATTTTGAAAAAGCACAGAAGAAGCTTGAACATGTCACGTGCAAAATATCATACATTGGACGCTGTGGTCAAGCAATCGAGTATGTAAACATATGTAAACTCTTTTGACGCCTGAACCATCCTCGCTCTTTTGGATGGTTATCCCCCATTTTCCGGCTCAAAACCGCGCAGGATAAAAGCCATGGTGGTACCCTGATGAGCATTAGAGTAGATATACTTATATATATACACACGTATATACACATATATATATATATACATACATACAAACATATACATACATGATATAGGTTAAAACATACGTATATTATAGCATATTATAGCTGATAAACTGATGTGCACAAAGTTAAAACGTATATCATTTTTTGTCAAAAAATATCATTAAATCATCATTAAATCATATATCCCTAGGAAAATGATGAATCTTCACCTTGCAACGGCGCCTGCAGAAACTTCTCCACCGTGCCAAGGACAGAGTTCTCATGTCGCCGGGAGGCGAACAAGCAGCGAGTCCTGTCAGACGCTCCATAGCGGGGATACCCCAATTAGCTGGATGGTTTTTGTTATGTAAAATCCATAAAAATCCTGTTAGATCCTGTTAGAACGGATGATTTAGGGGTACCCATTTATTTTGGGGACCTCCATATGTGTCGACAGTATCTATACTGGATGGGGAGGAAATGAAAGTGAGAGAGTTGGCATGCCGCTAAATTTTGGGACAAACAGTCGTGGATGTTCATGCATGGAGTTCATCGCACTTCCTGAAGTGCAGAGAAAGATGCAAGAAAATTCACGATTTAAATTGGTCTATTGTCCAGCTGTCAAGAATGCGTAAAACCCATGAACTGGTTTTTTCTCCAAATACATGCAGGTGATTTCTTACAGTTCTTGAATGGGACGTCGACATTCCGGTTTCCGGGTCCAATAAACACTCCTCTGACTAGAAGGATTTGGATCGATTGCTGCCGGGCACCCAAAAAAAAACTTTGCAACCGGCCATCAGAATCATGTGGCAGTTTCTTCCTCTTTGAAGTGATCCTTCATTATTCATTCTTCTGCCGAGCTGCCCGAGTGCAGTGTTGTTGCCAGTGATGTCCAGCCAAATATCTGGGGGAAATGTCCTGCACACATGAGCACGATCCTGCTGCCTCTCCGTGAAGGACACAATCATCGTCGTGGTCGTCGTCGTCATCATCATCGTCATCGTCATCATCATCAAAGTTATGGTAATTCATGGTAGTTCCATGTGCTTTTCTCCATTCATGTTTTTTTTGTGTGTTGTGTGTGTGCGTGTGTGTCAGCAATTGGAAGATGATTACTAAGTTCAATCTGGTCCACACTGATGTTTTCATCACATTCCCATAAACTCAGCGGCAGCCCAAAGTCAAACTATTATGTAGTTTTAGAAATGTCAGGTCACACATCGGTACATTGAAAATGAATGATTGACATGTGCTGCCATGCATGTTTGCTCACCCAACAATACGAACGTCTGAAGTTCTTGTCCACCACTGAGAAGAGTAAAGTAGTTAGTAGTTAGCAAGCAAAATCAGGAGATGTGAAGGATATTGGATAATATTAGATCCAAAACCGGTGCCCAGAACTTCATTCATCTGACTCAAAGTATGGTCTGCAAACTTCCAAGGTCCGCACCTGAAAATGTTCTTTCCAGAGGTCCGAAGGGGTACTTTTGCCTCCAACAACAGCACGCTGTCCATTAGATTGGGCAGGGGCACTGGCGCAGCATAGATCCTGCATTCCTTGGGACTTTGGGCCGGAACTCAGGTGGATGTTGTTGGAAAGGAGGAAAAAATGGGAAACTATAGAAAACCCGTAGAAAACCCATGTCAGATTGAAAATGTTTGGAAAACGATGGAAAACGAAAGGATTCTCCAAACGCTGGCGGGTACTATGGGTTGCAACTCACTCTGTTCCACTCTGTTCCGTTTTCACTGAGTTTGCGTCCAACCCCTCGCCGTCAGCGTCGACAAGACCAGCGTCTGAAGCCTGATTTTGTGTACCCCACGTGTTCTCCATGTGGCCAATTTGCCATACTATGAACAAACTTCTTTCCACCAGGAAAAAAAATGATCATCGTCCAAATCTTTCGGGGGGTCTTCTGCATGTTCGTTTCGGTGTGACTTATATATATATATATAAACCATACTGACCTCATACATCTCATACTGACCCCTGGAAGGTTCCTCTGCAACCCAATGCCACGCAAGGTTTGTCAACAAGCGCCTCTACGTTGCTGGGTTTCAGGTTGAAGCTGCTCCTTGGTTCGAGCAGAGCTCAACCCAAGTTGCTGGTTTCGAATATGTCAAATCTGAAATACCAATCGGGCACAAACAATGGACCATGCTCGACTTTTGAATGTCAAAACTGGAGTGGTTTCAAAACAAAGAGTCCTCAAAGATGTTTCTGAGCAAGTGTGTGTGTTTGTGCGAAAGCCCAACTTCCCTTTTTTTCCAAGAGATTCCAAGAGTCAGTGTCAAGAGATTCTGCCCCAAGCCGGCACGTGCGGGGCTCGGCAATGGTGCCTGAGGTACCAGAGACACTTGCGACGCCGGCAGCTCGGCTTCAGACGGCCTCAAATGGCGAAATGGAAACGGTGGAAAGCGGGTGAAATATGTAGGAAACCGGTGAAACAACCTGTTGTCGTTGTTGTTGTTGTTGCAACCTTGTGACCTCTGGACCCATGCTTGACCCATAACATATATAACATCCCATAACTAAGAGATACATAGAGATACTAAGAGTCAAGGAACGGAAGCTTGAACATCTGCTTCAGGTCGTGGCATTGGGCTGCCGGGCGGGATCGCTTCCTTTGATGCTGAAGAGGCATTCATTCAGGTAAAACAGGGTTCAGGAACGAAAATGTGATGAGACCACTAGCAGTTCCAAACACTGTATTCAGTATTCATGGTTTCTTCACTCCCAAATCGAAAATATACTGGTGGATTTTGGAATGATTTAGATGCCATTGGATTCGATGCGTCTTCAATTCTTGGACATTCCCGTCACCTTAGAATTCATACCAAGCATCCTTCCTCTGGTCTCCTGAACCTCCTCTGCCTGAGCTTCCCCGGCTTCTTCAACTTCCTCTTCCTCCTCTTCCTCCTCTTCGTCAAGCTCGTCTGGCTCTTCTGGCTCCTCGCAGATGACGAGATGTTCTGGATCTTGCTGTGAATGGGTCGGGGGGGTCACCTTGACCTGAGCCAAATGTCCATCTCGTTGGACCACCACCAGCCCTCGGGTCACCGCGTTATGCGATGGCCTGTGAGTCTTGGCTCCTCTACCTACACAAATGTGTATGATTGAATGTGTATATAACATAATCAACTGATATTGACTGTGCATAGATACATAATATATAATAATTAGATACTACAGAGATTCATACAATGTTCAATGATATTCAATGTACATAGACTTACATAGATATACACAATAATATTCAGTAGCTGCACTGCAGGCTGTACCAGAGGCGTTACTGTGATAGGCCTGCCCTTCCCGGCCACCAGGCGCCTCTTTCGGAAGAGTTTCAGCCCACATTTCCTGCTGATAGGGTGATTATAGGGTGCTTATTGGGTGATTCAGTTGTATCTGTTGTTTAAAAGTTGTTTAATTGTTGTTTTATAGGGTGATCCTCCTCGTTTGCTGCGACTAGTCGTCCGGCCACAAGCCCATTCCATGTAAGTCATTGCATTTGCATGCATTTGCCACATAAAATGAATTCAAACAGGAACAGGCGCGGGGTTACGGGGTTGGTAATTCTGACTGTCTCCACGCAAAGCCTCGCTGCGAGGAAACGTACAATTAGTTTCGCCACATCAATCACCATCCGCCATCAGAGATGGGTTGCTCCAACAACACTCAGATCCGGGGTCCTCTTGTTCAACTTGTTCAACCATCTCTGGATGAATCACAACAGTTGCAACGTAGACCCCCAACCCGTTGCTTTTCAGCAGCACTAACTGGAGCCAGAACCCAAGTCAAATGCAAAGTCAACCAAAATGGCCGGAAACCTATAGTCCGTTTCAAACAAACACTTCACAGAAACTTTGTATAATTGTCCTGAACTGCTGCTGCAACAAATCATTAAAAAGGAAAGATCGTGTAGGCCCACGTTGATTTTACGTACATCTGTACATGCCAAGATCGAGGTAAGCACCCAATGATAGAATCTGATAATACACCCATGAGGTCCAAGTGCAACTGGCGTGCGGGATGTCTTCGGAATGTCCAGGTTTAAGTAATCGCCAAGGTTTGTTGTCGCATCATGGCGTTGGTTGGCGATGTCCCCGGTGTGATTTGTTGTGCTCGCCGGATTTCCGGATTGTATCAAACCGTCATGATGATAAAGTTGCTGATCGGATGAAGCACACATGGAAGAAAATGATGAATGTTCAGAAGTTCGACGTGTTCATTGAAGTATACTGTGCTGCGCAGCATGAGCTGGGTCAGCTCAGGATATCTTCAGTTCCTTCCAACCTTTTCCAACTCTGAACAGCACGGAAAACTCATGTAGGCTCATGGAGGCTCAGCACATATTGCATCAAGGGAGTGATCCCCAAACAGCATCCGTGACATTCCATGACTGCCCATTCAGCAACATCATGGAAGACAATCTTTCTGCAGCTAAACTACAGCATGTTAAAGTTGTGTTCAGGGATGCGAGCTGTGCACTCCCAATTTCCACGAGGTCTCCGGTTCCCTCCGAAAAGCGCCTGTCGGAGACAAGGGACATCAAGAAAGGAACCCCACAGAATTCTGTCAATACTTCTCCCAACATTCAATGGATTCAATGCGAGCACACAGGTGTTCACAGATGTTCACAGTGCATGAAAGCTATGCTGACTGCACTTTGGCAGATGCATTGATGTGCAGCTGCTTCTTTTGCAGCATCTGCACCAGATATTTTTGCAGATTGGCCTTTTTCAAGCTTCTGGCATCTTCTGGCCTTGCTCTCCATCTGCTCTTGATGGTTCAGAGTGGAGTCTAGCAAGTTTTGAAAAACGTCCCTTTGTTGACATCTTGCTTGCTCGATTTCAAGCAATTTCTTCTCGTGCGTCAACAAAAGCTTGCTACATCTTGCCACATCTTGCCACTATGCCCTTACTCTGTAAGGAGTGTTCCACAGTCTGGAGCCACATGCTCATGGTGTAGCACGGGTGCATGATTTCATCTTGGCCTGGCCAGTTCGGAAAATGGCACCACAAACAAGATGGGGTTCATATGCCATTATATTCATTACATTTCATTACTAATAAATATGTACATATAATATATGTATATATAAATAATATAAATATGATTAAATATGAATATATATGAATAGTATTAGGCATCATGTTATACGCATACACGCTTGTACACGTAATCATAATGGTTGTCAATGGTATCTTCCTCATATCATGTCACAACAATATCACTATCACAAGGGGCTTCGGACCCATTTCCTTACTTCACGCTCCTTCAAACGGATAGATTATATTGTCGATTTTTTGGGAGTACCATCCTGTTCTAAAATGCTTTTGTGGGAATGCTGACCCGTGTCACTGCAGTCCCTGGAAGGGCAAAGGTCTAAAGAAAGAACCCCATCAAACCTTGAAATCGGCTGGGTATATTTCAGTTGTTGCTTGCTTATTCGAGCATTGGCAACTTGATGATGTTGTTCCCAAGGCAAGCGCCTCCATGTCAGGTGCCTTCGTAAAGCAGCAGGAACTTAACCTTCACTTGTCAGGTCAGTCTCAAGTTTGTGACCCGATCAGTAGGAACACAGGGATCAAATTCTAGCTAGAGTATGCCATGGTTGCGCCAAATCCTGCTCTGAAGAATGTAAAAATCCACGTGTCATCACGTGTCTGACTTTCCCGTACATCACGCTGTTCGCCATCAATCCTTCTTCCAGCTTCACCCGCCAGCCTCGGCCACCGCTACCTCTCTTTCGCCCGATCTACAGGTGCCTATTCTCATCTCCTGGTCAGAACGTGGGCACGCAGTATATAATTTGATGTAAGATTGCATCACATCGCAGGTAAATGATGAAAAATGATGTTGCACTCAGAATGTACCCCTTGAGGCCCACTTGCCATCCCCGATAATTTCTGCCCATCACTAGCAGTCCTCACTTGTGGATGCTCAAGATTTGTCCCAATCGTAGCTGGTAGATCGAAAGGAATACCAGGGATTCAACGTTTGATGTTCAATGATTTCAAATGGACCACATGTTGGTCCTTGATTTCTAGATATGGATGAAACAGTGTCAAAACCCTGCATCAGAACAGCATAGAACAGCCGCATTCTGAACCCTCCGAATGCCCTCCGATGAAATTTAGAAGAGTAGCAGCTTTGACGCAAAGGGTAAATCCATGTAAATCCCATTCCCTCCACTGTGATTGGAACAGCTTTCACACTTCACCAATCCATTAAACATATTAAACTGAAAGCTGATCTTGAGAATCACCCTCTTAGCTTCAGCAAACTTGAACTCTGCCATGAAATCTGCTTTGCTCACACACTTTTTGCATCTTTTTGCCATTTCCCCAAGCCGCATCTGCTGCTGAATGGGCATCAAAAAGACGAGGACTCGGGGCGCTGTTCAGCTCGGGACTCACCAGTAGAGGGTGTCAGGGAAGAAGCGCTGGATCTCAATGATACCACCTGTCAAAAGAACTGCTATGGGTATCAAATGTGTCAAGGTTGTCTGCTGTAAAATGTCATGTCATGTCTCACATCTCATCTCATCTTGCAATGGATTGACTGGAAAATCCACATGTTTCGGCGGGTAAGTAATTAATACTAATTATCCATTGCTTTGCTTACCAAAGGTGAGCATTCGTCCATTTTTCACAAAGGAAAAATCCACAGATTTCGCACATCTCTATCATCCCTGGGCCACCCCTGGGCCTACGGTGAAAAGGGCAATGAAGGAGAAGAAGTTCACGTTCAAGGACAGCCTGAGAAAATTCGACCGCTCAGCGATCTGTGACCCTGTACATCTTATGTCACTGGTTCATACTGGTTCCACCTTCTCCGTGCTTCCGAGGCAGAGACCATGCTTTGATGTCATCAGACTGGACAACTGGGGTGATGTAGTTGACCTGGCACGCAAACATGGGAACCACAGATGGGACTTCAACACAACAGGCTCAAGTGGATTTCGGGCCCTGCCGTGTCATGCATGCTGCGGGTATTTCGGATTGGCGTTCTCTCAAATCTGGGAAATTTCCTTATCTTAGCCACCGCATAATCACCACAAGGTTTAAAGAATTTCTGCCGACCTGGGGCAGAGGCAGAAGAGAATTTTTGGATCAAGATCTTATGCCAGACTGCTGGCAAGGTATGATTTTGGGTTTTAATTGTACAAGAGAACAGCATGAATTGTAAGAAATTGGAAATACGTATTTCCCACACGTTTTATCTGGACATTTGGCCACGGTGTTCCCTGCAAGCCATTCCAGAGATCAAACAGGAAGAATTTGGATCTACTGTGCTATACTGCGTTCCTGACCTGATTGCTAGCCCCTGTGCTGTACTGAATCTCAGGCTGGTCCCAGTCGTTGGTCTTGAACACCTTGGTTGCAGCTTCGAGGAAAATTCCGGCAAACCGACGGGCAGCTGCCAATGGACTGTGGGTGTTTGCTGTCACTGGTCACTGATAGAATGTCTTGTTGAAGAAATCCTTCGATGAATCTTTAGATTGAAAGGAATACCTTCAGAAAACCTGTGGTGTCAACTTCCCCACTCTTTTCCTTCTACAATACAGAAAGGATCAAATTCCACTCATTGTCGCGCCTATGAAAACTGACAAGGGACCACTCGTGGAGGGTTGTTGAACTTGTCCCTCTTCACGACCTTGCCGGTCTCCTCTGGCTTGATCAGCACCAATCCCTCATCTCGCCTTGTGCCAAGGTGCCAAGCCGGGACCCAAGATCTTAGGGAAATCCACTGGTCTCAAGAACATATACATATTAATTATGTAGTGCATCTAATCTACGTATGTTGATTCTGATACTAATATATCATGTATAAAATATATAAAATGATATGATATGAAATAATATAATATCATATAATATACTATACTATACTATAATATAATATAAAATAACATAATATAATATATAATAATAATATAATATACTATAATGTAATACAATATAATGTAATATAATATAATCAAATATAATATAATATAAAATAATATAAAATAATATAATATAATATAATATAATATATAATAGTATAATATAATATACTATAATGTAATCTGATATAATATAATACAATATAATGTAATATAATATAATTATACAAAATATAATGTAATATAATATGATATAATATAATAAAATATAGTATGATGTAATCTGATATAATATAATAAAATAAAATAAAATATAATAATATAATACAATCTAATTTAATATAATATAATATAATTTAATTAAATATTTTATAATTTAATATAATAATATACTATAATATAATAAATATAATATAATATAATATAATATAATATGATATAATATGATATAATATAGTATAATATAATATGATATAATATAGTATAATATAATATAATAAAATATAATATAATATAATATAATATAAAATAATATAATATAATATAAAATAATATAATATAATATGATATAATATGATATAATATAGTATAATATAATATGATATAATATAGTATAATATAATATAATAAAATATAATATAATATAATATAATATAATATAAAATAATATAATATAAAATAATATAATATAATATAATATATGTTTGTATGTATGTATGTATGTATGTATGTATGTATATATGTATAATATATATATATATATTACGCGCATATAATACACACATATATATATATATATATTTCTTGTTTATTGTTATTATATATCCGGTTGCAAGCCACATGAGCGACAGTGCCGCAGGGTAGCAGGATCACTTTGGAACACAGTCTGAAGCGTCACTTTGGAACACAGCCATTTTAGCCTCACTTTGGAACACAAAATGATGCACATCATCAAAACAATGCCAACCACACAGACATGAGATTTACTGACGGGCGCGCTACTTTGGAAGCCTGGCGCGTTCCAAAGCGAGGTCAGGACCAAAAAAAGGCCTCCTATGAAAATTATAGTCGTTAGAAAGCCAAGCATCTTCAAAATGCGCACCCTCACTCACTTGCGCACCCAGGAGCAAAATGTCACTCACTTGCGCACCCTGATCATCTCTCATTCATGTTCCAGTGGGGTGGGGTGGGGTGGGGTAATAACGTTCATGTTCCTGTGCACACACAGGCACAGCAACCTCATCATCTTTCTTGCTGTCCAGCAGACGCAGGCACTGCTCTTTCATGATCAGTTACCGGTGGGGGGGGGGGGGGGGGGCGAGGTGGGACAATAACGTTCATGTTCCTGTGCACACACAGGCACAGCAACCTCATCATCTTTCTTGCTGTCCAGCAGACGCACGCAGGCACTGCTCTTTCATGATCAGTTATCGGTGGGGTGGGGTGGGGTGAAGTGGGACAATAACGTTCATGTTCATGTACACAGACAGGCACAGCAACCTCATCATCTTTCTTGCTGTCCAGCAGCCACAGGCACTGCTCTTTCATGATCAGTTACCGGTCGGGTGGGGTGGGGTGGGGTGGGGTAATTAATAACGTTCAGGTTCCTGTGCACACACAGGCACAGCAACCTCATCATCTTTCTTGCTGTCCTGCAGACACAGGCGCTGCTCTTTCATGATCAGTTACCGGTGGGGTGGAGTGGGGTGGGGAGGGACAATAACGTTCATGTTCCTTCACCGAACATTAAGAAGGAGGATCAGCACGCTGCGCGTATTGGGGATGATGATGCTGCTGCTGATGATGGTGATGATGACGCTGATGATGATGATGATGATGATGATGATGGTGATGATGATGGTGATGATGATGATGGTGATGATGATGATGGTGTTGAGGAGGAGGAGGATTATGCACATGTCAAAAAAGAAGAAACACGATGATGATGATGGTGATGATGATGATGATGATGATGATGGTGATGGTGATGATGATGGTGGTGATGATGGTGGTGATGATGGTGATGATGGTGATGATGATGCTGATGATGCTGATGATGATGCCGATGATGCTGTTGATGCAGATGCTGATGCTGAGGATGATGATGATGATGATTATTATGAAATATGGCCTTAGACGGCGATGAAGATCATGATGATCAGACGCGTTCCAAAGCGATGCTTGAGACCGCGTTCCAGAGCGACGCTTTTGAACCCGTTCCAAAGCGATGGCCCAACCGTACCGCAGTATGATTCCATGGTGTCTACTCCTGTGAATGGTGTCTATTCTTGTGAATGGATTTGGACACAAGCATCATGGACCAGAATGAAATGAATATGAAACCTTGGCGTAGAATGAGATGTTTCTACCCAATGAAGTCATAGAAGCGCACGTATGTCTGCACCCACTCGCCGTAAGCGAGAGTTGAAGACTCAACTGCACCATAAATTTAAACCACGCTTTGACCGTTCAACAAACAACCGGACCAAGTCGCAACGAGCTGGCTAGCAGTAGCTATTACCTATTTGTTGTTGTGAGTGTAAGCCAGAGTGAAAACAAAGACTCTCTAGTGCCATGCAAGCTCAACAGTCTTTGGGGACGTTGGCCTGTCAACTGGGTTCTCCCCACAGGCACGCGGCTGTTAGAAAGTGTTGGCATCTATGAAGAATCGTTGGGACTTGGTAAAATTAGAAAACTCACTCACCATATCAAATGGTAGTGTGATCCTTTGAAAGCATTTCGACAACCAAAAAAGAATATATAGACTGTCAACCAATCTGACTATTTGTGCCAGGAAGCTCGTCCACTGCCCTGGTTGCAGTTTGGCTGCCTGGGCTTTCAAAGAATTAATGAAATGGTTGCCATGCAAGCAGTTCACTTTGCTAAATCTTGATAGATCTTGATGGTGGTTTGCCATCAATGGCATTCCCTTCATGCCCAATCTGGAGTCCAAAATTAAACCATCTACGATGCATGGTCAGCCTGAAGTCTTCGGAAATGCATAGGATCGAGTATTCGCAAGTCACAATATTCACAATTCAATTTTGAGCGTCAGATCTTCCATTTTGAAACTTAAATGACTCTTCTCACAACCAAGATGCGAAGGCTCTGAGTTGGGGCATTGGCAAAGAGCAGCCTGGCGGTCAACACATGTCAACATGACCGCCTTCAGCCACCTTTGGGCCCCCATAGCCCCATGGCTTGAGACAAACCCACCAATTTCCTCAACTCCAGACCCTCCAAGCCACAGAAGCGACGCCCCCACTGGGTGCTGGCACGTGGAAACGTGGCTGCCAAGCAATGCACCTTGTTGATCAGTCTGTTGGGAGTTCGAAATGAAGGAATGGGGATGGCCACCCAGAACGGGGTATCAAAGGACTTGAGAAATTGATCACATTTGGTCATTTGGGGTGTTAAACAATGTCAAACAATCCACTTTGACTTTAGCCATCAATCTCTAGCAGGGTTACTAAACTGCCAATTTTGGGTGCTCAAGAAACTTGAGCCATAGCCAAATGGTGGAGGATGGCCACGATCTTGTCCCTGAACAGAAGGAAATGGCAACAGTACTTTGGGTCACTAAAGGCCACGATTGACAAACTGAAACATGTTCCCTTCTCTGCTGTGTTCTCTCGACTCTTGTTCCAAAGTAATTTCCCATATGTGTCCCTCCACTTCTGGCTAGTGACTAGTGAAATTGAGAGGTGTGTGGTGTAGGATGCAGAAGTCGCAACTAGCAGGATAGGATAGCAATGGCAACAAAATGGAAAATCAATGGAACATATATAATGTATCAAAAGAACACACCCAGATTTGTGACGCCATCAGAGCCCGGCGAATACGTACGATTTCCAGCTTGCTTGGCGAGTAGGAATTTACTCATGGACCCCCCACCCGTGCCAAGAGCGATTTGTTACAGTTCATGGGTCAAAAGACATCAAAAGACCCAGGGAGCACAACATGGCGGGGCACCGGCGACCAGAAGCAGCAAACCACCGAGTCGGGCCATGGCTCACCTTAGGAAAGCATCCAAAAGCAACATGAAAACCAGCAAGTTTGGCAACTCCACCCAAATAACAACATGAAAATTGATCAAAATTGCCTAGTTGAGAGGGAAAACCAATGCCGGGTTTTTGTAAAAACTGTGCTCCGTAAATTGAATGGGAGATTTAGACCTGAGAAAACTACACTCGCATGACTAGTGCTTCCATTGCTTGTCACTCGCACAATGCTGCGCAATGATTGCTTCACCCAGAGATGCAGCATTGGCCCTTAGAACTCCGATAACCGCTGCTCAAGGCAGCCTTGTTTTCGGTATAATTACTCGCCCTTGCACCCAAGTGCCAAGAGACAATGATGTGGACGAGGAGGGGACTAGCTGAGTGAGCCTTGAGCCCTAAGAGTCTTCGAGAGGAAAAGGCAGTGGCATCACTGTGTGAAACCTCGAGTTTTCAAGATTCAGAGTTGCGTTGGTGTCTACAGTAGAGGATCAGTAGAGGTACTCACTTCTTTGAACAAGGATCTTCAGATGTTGTCAAAACATCTCCCATCACTAGACTTTCACCCAAGATTTCCCTTTACAGAACACGGCAGGTTCCACCGGCACCCGGTGGCCGTCTCCTCGTTGCGCCAGGAGGGCATGCCCGGGGTTTCCCGCATGTTCGGGCACCTACCGTAGCAACACTCTGCCCAGCCACCGGACATGGTTCCCAATGTTGAAGTTTTACATCGCAGCGGTGATGAGCAGTGGGCAGGAAAATTACACAACAACATACCCAAGACAAACACGAAGAAGAAGAAGAAGAAGAAGAAATATGACGAAACCTGAGAAGGGGGGAACGAAAGCCAGCTCTCATAATGAAAACCCCTGCGCTCTGTTGGTGGCTTACGTATTTTCAATCTCTCGGGCAGTATATTTTTCTCCATCTATATATTTGTTTCATTGGGCTGAAGCCGGACTGAGGGGGAACCGATGCCCTATTGCAGCAAACTTCCTGCGCGTAACACCTTCAAAATTGGAATTCTTCTATTGGAGCAAACCCGTAAGCATCACGACTGAGAGCATTAAACTTCCTGCCCCGAAAACCTTCAAAATTGGAGTTCTCTAGCTGCAGCAAACCCGCAAGCATCACGACTGCGCGTACTCCAGGTCGCCTTCCTAAAACTCTGTTGGTCAGCTACGCATCTCTAGTCTCTTAGGCAAAAAACTCGCTCTATCGATTTCTCTGACTGGCTGCTTAGCTCACCACGAAAACCCAAACCGAGGGGGAATCGATACCCTAGCGCAGCCAATTTTCAGCGCAACACCTTCCAAACCAAGAGCCTAACATGGATCAACATAGGCCCAACATAGGCTCCATATACGCCCAAAAACGGCGTGTTCCTTTTGGGCCGGGTAAAGGCTTAAAAGGAACACGCCGTTCTTGGCTTAAGACAAGCTCAACATGGCACGAATATGGGCCCAACATAGCCTCCAAGAGCCTAACATGGATCAACATAGGCCGAGCATAGGCTCCTTATACGCCCAACATGGTCCAAAAACATCCAAAAACGACGTGTTCCTTTTGGGCCGGGTAAGGGCTTAAAAGGAACACGCTGTTCTTGGCTTAACATAAGCTCAACATGGCCCGAATATGGGTCCAACATAGCCTCCAAGAGCCTAACATGGACCAGCATAGGCGGAACATAGGCTCCACATACGCAGGTGGCACCGAGCCTCTCAGGTGGCACGGCCACGTGCAGCATGGCAACAGGGGCAGTCAAAACGCAACAAGGTGTGCTAGCGCTGTTGACTACTGTCACTATGCGTGCAACCAGTTAAGTCAGAACATACGTCAGAAGAATTTCTCAGCCTATAGCCATCCATCTGTCTACCATCCTATCAGTCTATCTCTCACTCTATCCACTGGTTCATGTCCACGTCTCCATCTCAAATCAAGCGCGCTAGCTGTCAGCCGCTTGTAGCCAAAGAGAGATGACGTGACGATCTATTTTCAGCACAGGCATAGCTGTACGTATGTCAGGTTGTCATTGCAGCCTGCTGCCGGAAAAGCTTCCATGACCTGTAGCCACCTAGCTATCTATCTATCAACCTATCTGTCCAGCCTTCCGTCAAGCTATCCATGCATCAACCTAAAACACTCTCTCTCTCTCTCTCTCGATGCCAACATCTCTGCATCTACGTAGCTATGCGAAGCTCATGCTATCATGTGGTGCTTCTGCCCCTATTCGGCAATCTGTCTCTCGATCTCTTCATGCATCCCTCAAGTAACATATGTATCTATCGATCTAGCACGGTATCTACCTATGGAGCTCCACACACCTTGCAGGCTCCTGCTGCTGGAAGCAACTGCTTTGGGCGTTGCTTTTGGCTGCAGGCTATCGATCTATCCGCATATCTATCTATCTATCTACCTACCTATCTATCTGTCTGTCTGTCTATCTATCTATCGATTCTATCTATCTATCGATTCTATCTATCTATCTATCCTATCTATTCTATCTATTCTATCTATTCTATCTATTCTATCTATTCTATCTATTCTATCTATTCTATCTATTCTATCTATTCTATCTATTCTATCTATTCTATCTATCTATCTATCGATTCTATCTATCTATCGATTCTATCTATCTATCGATTCTATCTATCTATCGATTCTATCTATCTATCGATTCTATCTATCTATTCTATCTATCTATCTATCTACCTATCTATCTATCTATCCATCCACCCATCCATCCATCCATCTATCTATCAACCTATCTATCTCCCTGTCTGTCGATCTATCGGTCTATCGGTCTATCGATCTATCGATCTATCCGTCTATCTATCCACCTATCTATCTATCTGTCTGTCTGTCTGTCTGTCTATCTACCTCTCTATCTCTCTATCTATCAATCTATCTCTCTATCCATCTATCGATCTATCTAAGTGGCTTATCTCTCGGTCCACACATAATCTATATCTGTCTGCTTCTCCTCTATCCGTCTGTCTATCTATTCTATCATATTCTATCTATTTTTTCTACTCACTACTCTCCATCTATCTGTAAACTTAATCTATTTTTCTACTCTCCATCTATCTATAAACCTATTGACGTCTCCAAGATTATCTCTCTGTCCATACATACGTCCCGTCTAGGCGCAATACGGTTCCAAAATGACCTAAAAGCGGCGTGTTCCTTTTGGGCATAACATGCAAAGGAACACGCCATTCTTGGTCGAACGTAAGCACTATCTGCTCTCTTGTCTACCCGGTTACCCCCAATAATCACACACCAGAAGGCCCAATAATCAGGGGGGGAATCGATACCCCACCGTCACCCATTTGCCACCTGGTACGTAACCCTGCAAAACGTTCCCAAAACCCACCCTAAACACCAACTGAGGCTGCCAAATTTGGCCCGTTCGTCAAGGGATCCCCCCAGACCCCCTAATCTCTCACTACGTTCGCAAACAACAACGAGTCAGCCTGTCCGGCTGGCTTTCGTAACAAAGAGCCAAAAAAACAAAGCGGAACTGGAAGGAGTCGAACCTCCAAAACAATATTCATCAACGCACTTGGAATCAAATACACAGCACCACATCCAATGCGCAAGAGGTCCTGACATGCTTTCAAAAGAGAAGACAGTCGGATATCATAAAACACAACAATGTTGTCGGTTGCTGGAAAATGAAGATAGGATGAAGATGTTGCAGAAAAGGATGATTGAAACGGAGGTAGGACGGGCACCCTTCAGAAGGATCAGCACATCTTTTCCTCCACACCTTCAACAGCAAGTGGTACCAATGCTCAGTCTAAACCTGGCCAAGAGGGAAAGAAAGACATGCTTTGACCAGCAGAAGCTTGTTGAAGCGGCAGCGTTAACGACCTGGGTCATTTTAATGTTTTTTGGGACGTTGCATCGAAGTATTGCACGTCTCATAGAAGTATGGCACGTCTCATAGAAGTATGGCACGTCTCATAGAAGTATTGCACATCTCATAGAAGTATGGCACGTTTCACAAGTCCCGTAATCACGGTGTTTTTGGAACTCTCTCTAAAGTTCTGGAGTGACGCAAAGCAGTTCATTCCAAGGCAAGTTGGTGGTAAAAATACTGCCATGAGATGTTTGAACCAGAGACTCTGGGACTATGTGTATGCCTTTCAATGGAGAAAGAACAACAAAGGTTGTCTCTGGAAGGCTGTGGGGTAGCTGGCACGTCAGAGACAAAAAAAGAGGCCGACTGCATTTCACAGATGAGCAAACTGTCCAGGTCATTATTATGGAACCGCACTCGGAGAACAGCTGGAAGCTTTAACGAGTACCATCGCATCATCAATGAAAATGGACTTTGAGGAAGAACAATCATGTCATCATAGGATATCGTGGGTTTGTCCAAGATTGAGTTGGTACCCCAAAATACGATGGTTTATCATGATGATTAATTACTTCATTTATGACACAGGTTCAAAGTAGTTCTGTCAAGTACGCAATCACAGCCCCATTATACATATTCCAATCGTACCCAGTTATACCTCATCATACTCCAATCAGTCCCAGTTATCTCACTTATCCCAGTTATCCTACTACCAGTACATTGTTTCTGGGGGAAGGCTGCGAGAAAGGCAGCCGTAAAGGATTCATTAAACAGGGAGCGCCCGTATTTCTTGCCTATCTGCAAGAGGTCTTGCATTCCCTGCAAAGTGCATCAGCTGCAACTAAGTTGTACGAGTGTGGGGTTGGCCAATTCAAGTGAATGGTTGGTTGAACAGTTTAAAGAGGCATGCCGACCACCACAACAACCAGCCCCACCACCACTTCTACCGGCTGTGAGACCTATAGGGTGGTTTCCGCAGCGAGTACCAGCCCTTTCCCCACAAGCCCGTTCCCCAGAAGTCATTGCGGTTTGCACCTAAAATATCCTAAAATGAATTCAAACAGGAACAAGCGCGAGTTGGTAATTCTGACTCTCTCCCCGCAAAGCTAGAATGCTGCATATCGATGCATATCGTATAGCTTCTCCACATCAATCACCATGTGCCAGGAACAGAGATGGTTGCCCAGCAACACTCAGATCCGGGGTCCTCTTGTTCAACCATCTCTGGATGAATCACAACAGTTGCAACGTAGACCCCCAACCCGTTGCTTTTCAGCAGCACTAACTGGAGCCAGAACCCAAGTCGAATGCAAAGTCAACCAAAAAGGCCGGAAACCTAGAGTCCGTTTCAGACAAACACTTCACAGAAACTCCGTTGTTGTCATTCCTGCAGCAACATATCATTCAAATCGACCGAGAACTTAAATAGGCCCGCGAGAGCCCAAGCTGATGTACGTACATCTATAATGTCAACCCCGGATTAATAAACCCCTAGGCTGTTTGATTGGGGAGGTACCATTTGAGTATTAGATTACCACTATTTGGGGAGTACCCCCTACTTAATAAACCATGGTTTATTAATCCAGGGTTGACATTACATGCTGCCGTGACAAGCACGCAATGATGAAACAACCATGAGGCCCAAGTGAATGTCACAATCCTAGCTTTGCAGGGTCCCAGTCACACCTTTTTGCCAGTTGGCAGGTCTTTGTGAGAAGCTGCGCTATGGCCAGGTGGGTTGGGAGTACCACGAGGTGATCCAACCAGCTTCCCAAACTATGCTGCACAACGGGTGCGGCAGGGATTGCTTGGCAATCCAGATCTGGGAAATTCGTTCGAAGCGTCGACTCATTGAGTCCAAAGCTGCAATCCAGTTGTGTGATCGAAACCATGCAGAATCTCTTGGCTGCCATGTTTGCAGCAAGATTGATGAATGAGATCTCTCTGGTGGGAACGAGGTTTCTGGCTTTGTCTAAAAAGAAATCAGGAACAACCACTAGGTTAGGCACAACAACTGTCCCTCATAAAGCTGTATATAGTCAGGAGATTGGGCTCGCTTGGCTCTGAGCTCTGCAGAACTGATTTTGGAATGATTCCTGTCTATATTGTCTATCACATCTGGCTTCCAAAGCATGCATTCCGCCAGATTGGACCATCTGAAATGGATCAGTAATCAGTGGGCATTTGAATCCAAACAGCACACAACTCAACTGCCTGGCTGCCATAAGTTCTCATTGCATCAGCTTGAAAGCTCCGGCCTCAGTGACAACAGTTTGATGGGTTAGCTGGACGACTGGCGATCTACCCTGATCGACGAAGCCTGAGGTTGGAGGATAAGGAATGAGTTGGTCCAAAAATGGGGTTTGCCGTGGTGTAGCCCGAATTGCACTTGTATATTTAATTACCATCTCATTCCCCCTTAAAATTACTTAACCCTCGCAGCCACATCTGGCTCAGCCAAGGCAACGGCAAGCCAGCGCTTGGCACCCACTTGTCCGCTGTCCGGCGGCCTATGACGTACTGATGACATCTGATGACGGCGCGTGCTCGTGTGACAGCCAATGGATTATGTCGATTCCAGAGTCGAAATGTACAAGAATATCGTGGAACATCATGGAACATTAATTTGCCCAGAAAGAAGTTGGTAGTCGGGAAAATGATGATAAACCATGATAAACCAATTGATTTTGAGGTTTGCCCTGTTTGTTTGGACCAAACAAACCACATCAGAAACGCAGCTCTGCGTGGCTTTCCTCACCTCCAAGAAGCTGCCATCATCCGCGGATGCTGTCTCCACCTACAGAAATCTGGATCGACTTGTGACAGGTTCAGTTTGACTTGTGCAATGGATGGCTTGAAGTGGTTCGTGTTGCTGTGTCTCGCCATATGCCACTTGGGGGTGCCCGGATACATCACTCGGGTGATCTTTAGAGATCACAACAATCCGACGCATCGTGCTCCCCAGTGGGAACTTCAAACACCTATTAGAGCCTCCAAAAACTGGTTTGTCAATGGGGACTCCCACAATGGAGTATGATAATCCCAAGATATTGGATAAATTTGGGTAGAGTAGTAACCTTCTATCATCCTCGAGCGACGGGGTTTTTGAATAGATACAGTATGAGGTCCTTCACACTGCTTTGATGTTGCTACACATTGTCACATGGGTGTACACGGACGCATCCAAGGGGGGGACGGGGTTTAAACCCATTTCCTTTTTTCACGCTCCTTCAAACAGACCATAGATTGGTCGATTTTGGGGGTCGCATCCTTTCCTATAAAACGGCCTCATGGGAATGTTGACCCACGTCATTCCAGTCCCCCTGAAAGGCAAAGGTTCAAAGAACTCAACATCGAACTATGAAATCGTTGAAAGAAATGGAGACAACTGGGCAAATTCAAAGTTGCTACCCCAATGTATTGGGATATTATATTATACCATATAATTTGAATATATTGAAGCACTCGCAACCTGATGATGACTTGGCACATCCAAGGCAAGCGCCTCCAAGTCAGCTGCCTTCCAAGGCAGCAGGAACTTAACCTTCACTTGTCAGGTCAGTTACAGCTTTGTCCCTTGCCAGTGATCGGTAGAAACACACGGATCAAGTTGATACAAATCATACCTATAGTATGCTATAGAATGCTGTAGTTGTACCATGTCGTACCAAAGCTTTCTGTGAGGAATGTAAAAATCCACGTGTCTGACTTTCCCATACCGGGCCATACCCCATTGTGTTGCTCGTTATCAGTGCTTCTTTCAGCTTCACCCGCTGGCCTCAGCCACCACCACCTCTCTTTCGCCCGATCTGCATGCGCCCATTCTCATCTCCTCCTGGTCACAACATGGATCCGCAGTATCTTGACCGATGTTTGCATAATTAAATATTATATATATACATACATAATTATACAAATATATATATATAAGTTGAAGTGAGATTGCATGATATTACAGGTACTAGTACATGATTTAGCGGTGTTGCACCCGTATACAGAAGATTGATTTCCCAGCCAGAGATGTTTGTACCATGTACATCAATGTGCCCCATGAGGGCCACTTGCCATCCCCGCAGACTTTCTCCTTGCCCCATCACTAGCAGTCCTCCTTTGTAGGTAGGTGCTCGAGATTTGTCCTTCCAGATCATGGTATCTCAATGATGTTGAACAGATGACATATTTGTCACTGGTTTTCAGATCATCAAGGGTTCTTGATGAAATCGGTTGAAACCCTGCTGCATACTGCATAAGTGACCCGAGCATAGATAGTGCAACGAATTTCTTCAAACGAATGCCACGGTTTGGAGAAGTCGTGCCACTGCGAAACATAACGCACAGGAAACGAAGCACCATTTGACCGACGCAAAGGACGTCGTGCAATGAAAGTTTCTGGCAACCCCAAGGAGGACTCCAGAAGGCTGCAAACTTCGGTTCAGCCCAAATGGTTACTTAAAAGGCCAGGCTCAATTTGGCCGGGAAAAATTATGGACACACCAAGCCTCTCTTAGGCACAGGTTCCATCCGGGTGTAGTGGACCAGGTGTCGACATAATTCGACATACACATCGACCCTGGAACCTACCTAACCCTGCACTCCATGCCAGGGTATCCCTCCAGTTGCGAACAATGCGCAGGTGGCTCATGCCAACGATGGGGGCAAAGTGGAAGCAGATTTCACCAAGGTGGCCTGAGCTGGGCTCTGACCCAAGAACTCCACATGACCGGTCTCCAGGTCGTAGATGCCGCCCTGGATCTCAACCTCCCCTGCAGCAACCTTCGGGCAGAATGTCATGCAAAGTTATGAATCCAAAGACTATGACACACTTGAGATCGAAGGTACCAAATGCAAAATGCATCCAAATACATTGGATGTAAACAAACTGCATTCAAAAGAGCGGTGCTTCTGCAACTGAGTCAGCCGAGCACGAGCAGTCTGTACGTCGCAATATTATGTCACAATATGTCACAACATGTCATGATATGTCACGATGTCACCAGCGTTCAACCGGCCTTTTCTCTGACGAGTGGGCTGTACTGCAAAAGGAAGTCAATGGTGTGGAAGACGTTCCTTGCAAAAGAACTGATGATGCAAGAGGGTCATGGGTCCTCCAAGAAATCCTAATTCGGGGGATAAGTTGGATATTATATTATTTCCATCCAAAAAATATCTCGGGACATTACCGCAAAATATGAGGGAAAACAGGAGTTGAAGCTCAAATCATCTACATTCCATACTGATATACTATACTATACTTTTGATGTGCAATTGTTTCTGATGCATCCCAAATCATTCAAAAGCTACAGCCGCAGAGCTGTATAGGAAAGCACTGTAGAATATTGTAGAAAAATTTGAGGGGCTCCGGTCCCAAGCCCGTTCAAAGTACGGTTTGACGGGTCCTGGCCTGCGAAATGTCGGATTCTCCTATCATATACTATGCTGCAGCACTTGGGCTCTATGCCACGGAACAGCTTGAAAAATATTCTATTTGAAAAAACTGCTACTCTGTCATGGAATATCAAGAAGTTGATTCGGTCACTTTCATATTTGCCAAGAAACAGCTTGATGGTCCTGTCCACGATCTGCGCCTCCGTTGCGCCTTCACCCAACTCCTCAGACGCCTTCTTTGCCACGTCGCTGAGGCCAACCAGCAAGGCATCCAAGGCTTTGGTGACCTGGCAGTGTGAGAAGTTCGTGCCTAGGATTCCACAGAAGATCACAGAAGACACTTTCTTAGCATAATGTTCGCTGCTATTGATTTCTTACGATTTCTTATGATTTCTTTATTTCTTTAGCTTAAACTAATGATCTTGCATCTCTTTGATTCTATGTGCGAGGAAATCTTTGCCGAAATGGACTGCAGATTTTATTTGAAAGCTGAGGCATGCTATGGCGTAAAATATCGTAAAAATCATGCGCAATAATGCATATTGTGGTTCATGATTCATGATGTTTCTATAGACTACAACAAATTCTGACATCTTCTCTTCGAGAAAAAGTTCAAGTATTCCAGCCTGAGGCTTGTTGCCGCTCTTGGCCTGCAGGTATGTTGCTGTGGCACCCTTGATGGCTCCGCAGGCTGTGTGTCCGAGCACCAAGACCATCTTGGACTGCAGGGCGGCAACGCAGAACTCCAAGCTGCCAAGTACGCTGCCTTCGGCGTGGGTGCAGGTGTTGCCAGCATTGCGCAGCACGAAGATGTCACCAGGCATGGCATCAAACACAGTCTCCAAAGGAGCACGGGAATCCGCACAGCCAATGATGGCAGTGTGTGGTGCCTGACCCTCTTTGACCAGGGCCTTCCTCATTGCTGGAGTGATCTTTCCTGAAATGGCAGCACCAGAGGTGAAGCGCGCATTGCCCTCCTTCAGCAGCTTCAATGCCTCTTGGGATGGCAAGGGGCCATCAGTTGTTGTGCGGATGGGCAATGCCTGGAGGGATGGTGGCAAGCTTGGGTCAGAGCGGAGCAATTCAGCCTGCCTGGGGGAGCGGCCAAGGAACTCAACTCGACCAGTCTCCAAATGGTAGATACCACCCTGGATTTCCACGTTGCCGCTCTTCACAAGCTCCCTGAGGGATGGGCTGTACTTCAACAAGAACTCGATGGAGCTAAAGACGTTCACGCGCACAGAGTGGGACACCAACTGGTCCTGATCGGCGCCAACACCAAGCAAGCTCCTCTTCGGCCTGCTTTGCGACGCCAGACAAACCCACCAGCAGACCCTCAAGTGCACTGCCTGCACTCTTGGAGGCCTTGCCTTCCTTGCTGGCAAGGTAGGTCGCAGTAGCTCCGGCAATGGCTCCGCACTTGGTGTGGCCCATCACCAAAATCAACTTGGAGCCCAACTTGCCACAGCAGAACTCCAAGCTACCAACCATGCTGCCTTCCGCATGGGTGCAAGTGTTGCCTGCATTCCTCAAGACAAACAAGTCACCTGGCATGGCATCGAACACAGTGTCAACTGGCACACGGGAATCTGCGCAGCCAAGGATGGCGGTGTGGGGTGCCTGCCCATGGCTCACCAAAGCTTCACGCATCTTGAGAGTGGCGTGCTTGGCCAAAGGAGCACCCACAGCAAAGCGCTCGTTGCCAGCCTTCAGCATCTTCAAAGCTTCCTCAGCAGGAACTGCACTGTCCACTGTGGTGCGCACTCCATGCTCACCTCGTGCGGAAGGGCCATAGCCAGAGGTGCGGCCACCCTCACGAGTCATGGATGGGGGAAGCCCAAGGTTGGTGCTCAAAAGGGTGGACTGCTGTGGAGAACGTCCCATGAACTCCACCTTTCCAGAGTCCAGGTGATAGATGCCACCCTGGATCTCGACCTGGCCACTCTTAACCTTCTCCCGCAATGGGGCGCTGTACTTCAGCAAGAAGTCGATAGTGTGGAAGACGTTCACGCGCACAGCGTGGGCTGCGACCTCATCTGCATCAGTGTGGGAACCCATGTCGGCCACGGCCTTCTCCGCCACTGGGGCCAAGTCCAACAGCAGACCCTCCAGGGCAGACTCAACACTGGCGGTCTCAGACTTCTTTGCCGCCAGGTAGGCGTTCGTGGCACCATAGACGGCACCGCACTTGGTGTGGCCAAGCACCAAAATCATGCGGGCACCCAGCTTGCCGGTGCAGAACTCCAAGCTGCCAACCATGCTGCCCTCGGCGTGGGTGCAGGTGTTGCCAGCATTGCGCAGCACAAAGATGTCACCAGGCAGGGCATCAAAGATGGTCTCCAAAGGTGCTCGGGAATCTGCACAGCCAATGATGGCAGTGTGTGGTGCCTGTCCCATGTCAACAAGCTCCTGGCGCATTTTCTCGTTGGTTCGAGTTGCGGTAGGCTCTCCCTTGATGAAGCGCGCATTACCCTCCTTCAAGAGCTTCAGAGCCTCATCAGGAGGCATGGGCGCATCTGCGGTGGTGCGCACGTTCCTGCCTCAGAATGCCAGAGATTCAGAAGTTGGATTTGACAGTCATCAGATACATAACAGACGACATGTTGTACGCACAGTGACACCATCACGGTTCTATCAAAGATTGATCAAAGTGCATCTAACATAAAGTATCACAAGTACACAAGCACACACAAGCGGTTTCTTAGGCTCCGACTTGAGGATGCCATGGTGGGAACACTCAACGCAATGATAGACGGATTCGACTTGCACAAATAGCTCTGGAAGGTAGTGCAGTAGTTATCCGTCTTCAAAGCATGTCAAAGCATGTTAAAACCAATTTTACCATCTCATTTATTCTGCAAATACATGATACTTCTCAAAAAACCTCTGTCATTCAAGGAGTATACGGTAGATGCCCATATTCCCTGTGGCTGCAGCGAACAGCTAGATTTCCAACCCAAAATATCCTTCCCTTCGGAGTTAAATGGAGAATGCCTGCAAGCTGCCTGTTGCCTCACTCAACTGTCCTCGTAATCGATTGCTGAGGTGTTCTGAAGATTCTACTGCACGGCTCACCACCCGGTCAAGTGGAAGCTGAGAATCAAGCAAACCTGGAGACTTTTGCACGTTCTATCGCAAAGTTACGGGTTTCTGGTATTCCCTGCTGCAACTGGAGTTGCGGCAAGAACCAGGAGCTGCAAGATTCTGCAGCTTGCGAAAGTAAATACAGACTCCAAGCCCTGCCATGCCGATGGTCGGCAACAGCAGGTTTAAATAGACTCCTGTTGTCTGCATATGTCTGCATCGTTGAGCCCGTGCTAATCGCACAGACTGAAAATGTCGAGACATTTTGGCAAGAAAAACCTATCTAACATCTGGTGATACCGAGCATTGGCCGTTGCACGCTGCATGTGAGCGAGAGAACCCCACACTTAGTGAAGGGGTTGTTCTCATGCCAACGATGGGGGCAAAGTGGAAGCAGATTTCACCAAGGTGGCCTGAGCTGGGCTCTGACCCAAGAACTCCACATGACCGGTCTCCAGGTCGTAGATGCCGCCCTGGATCTCAACCTCCCCTGCAGCAACCTTCGGGCAGAATGTCATGCAAAGTTATGAATCCAAAGACTAGGACACACTTGAGATCGAAGGTACCAAATGCATCCAAATGCATCTAAATGCCCTACTGTAGGTGTAAGCAAACCGCATTCAAAAGAGCGGTGCTTCTGCAACTGAGTCAGCCGAGCACGAGCAGTCTGTACGTCGCAATATGTCACAATACGTCACAACATGTCATGATATGTCATGATATGTCACGATGTCACCAGTGTTCAACCGGCCTTTTCTCTGACGAGTGGGCTGTACTGCAAAAGGAAGTCAATGGTGTGGAAGACGTTCCTTGCAAAAGAACTGATGATGCAAGAGGGTCATGGGTCCTCCAAGAAATCCTAATTCGGGGGATAAGTTGGATACTATACTATTATCATCCAAAAAATATCTCGGGACTTTTCCATCCAAAAAATATCTCGGGACATGACCGCAAAATATGAGGGAAAACAGGAGTTGAAGCTCAAATCATCTACATTCCATACTGATATACTATACTATACTTTTGATGTGCAATTGTTTCTGATGCATCCCAAATCATTCAAAAGCTACAGCCGCAGAGCTGTATAGGAAAAGCATTGTAGAATATTGTAGAAGAATTTGAGGGGCTCCGGTCCCAAGCCCGTGCCTCTAGCCCTGTCACCAGAAACTGTCTAGGCACATTATAGGCCATTCTTTTCTTTCCGACATCCCCAAGCGCCCTGATCCTCTTGTAAGTACAAGATCAAGAAAGGGATAAGAATCTGCAGAACCTCACCTTGTATGTTCCAAAAATCGTTGGCAATTCAAAGTACTGTTTGACGGGTCCTGGCCTGCGAAATGTTGGATTCTCCTATCATATACTATGCTGCAGCACTTGGGCTCTATGCCACGGAACAGCTTGAAAAATATTCTATTTGAAAAAACTGCTACTCTGTCATGGAATATCAAGAAGTTGATTCGGTCACTTTCATATTTGCCAAGAAACAGCTTGATGGTCCTGTCCACGATCTGCGCCTCTGTTGCGCCTTCACCCAACTCCTCAGACGCCTTCTTTGCCACGTCGCTGAGGCCAACCAGCAAGGCATCCAAGGCTTTGGTGACCTGGCAGTGTGAGAAGTTCGTGCCTAGGATTCCACAGAAGATCACATAAGACACTCACTTAGCATATCTTAGCATCATGTTCGCTGTTTTTTTCGCTTACTATATAATCATCTTGCATCTCTTCATCTCTTTGATTCTCTGTGCCCTTTACATTCTTGCTTTGGCTCAGTAAACTGTCAAGCGAGGAAATCTTTGCCAAAATGGACTGCAGATTTTACTTGAAAGCTGAGGTATGCCATGGCGTAAAATATCGTAAAAACAATGCGCAATAATGCATATTGTGGTTCATGATTCATGATGTTTCTATATACTACAACAAATTCTGACATCTTCTCTTCGAGAAAAAGTTCAAGTATTCCAGCCTGAGGCTTGTTGCCGCTCTTGGCCTGCAGGTATGTTGCTGTGGCACCCTTGATGGCTCCGCAGGCTGTGTGTCCGAGCACCAAGACCATCTTGGACTGCAGGGCGGCAACGCAGAACTCCAAGCTGCCAAGTACGCTGCCTTCGGCGTGGGTGCAGGTGTTGCCAGCATTGCGCAGCACGAAGATGTCACCAGGCATGGCATCAAACACAGTCTCCAAAGGAGCACGGGAATCCGCACAGCCAATGATGGCAGTGTGTGGTGCCTGTCCCTCTTTGACCAGGGCCTTCCTCATTGCTGGAGTGATCTTTCCTGAAATGGCAGCACCAGAGGTGAAGCGCGCATTGCCCTCCTTCAGCAGCTTCAATGCCTCTTGGGATGGCAAGGGGCCATCTGTTGTTGTGCGGATGGGCAATGCCTGGAGGGATGGTGGCAAGCTTGGGTCAGAGCGCAGCAATTCAGCCTGCCTGGGGGAGCGGCCAAGGAACTCAACTCGACCAGTCTCCAAATGGTAATACCACCCTGGATTTCCACGTTGCCGCTCTTCACAAGCTCCCTGAGGGATGGGCTGTACTTCAACAAGAACTCGATGGAGCTAAAGACGTTCACGCGCACAGAGTGGGACACCAACTGGTCCTGATCGGCGCCAACACCAAGCTCCTCTTCGGCCTGCTTTGCGACGCCAGACAAACCCACCAGCAGACCCTCAAGTGCACTGCCTGCACTCTTGGAGGCCTTGCCTTCCTTGCTGGCAAGGTAGGTCGCAGTAGCTCCGGCAATGGCTCCGCACTTGGTGTGGCCCATCACCAAAATCAACTTGGAGCCCAACTTGCCACAGCAGAACTCCAAGCTACCAACCATGCTGCCTTCCGCATGGGTGCAAGTGTTGCCTGCATTCCTCAAGACAAACAAGTCACCTGGCATGGCATCGAACACAGTGTCAACTGGCACACGGGAATCTGCGCAGCCAAGGATGGCGGTGTGGGGTGCCTGCCCATGGCTCACCAAAGCTTCACGCATCTTGAGAGTGGCGTGCTTGGCCAAAGGAGCACCCACAGCAAAGCGCTCGTTGCCAGCCTTCAGCATCTTCAAAGCTTCCTCAGCAGGAACTGCACTGTCCACTGTGGTGCGCACTCCATGCTCACCTCGTGCGGAAGGGCCATAGCCAGAGGTGCGGCCACCCTCACGAGTCATGGATGGGGGAAGCCCAAGGTTGGTGCTCAAAAGGGTGGACTGCTGTGGAGAACGTCCCATGAACTCCACCTTTCCAGAGTCCAGGTGATAGATGCCACCCTGGATCTCGACCTGGCCACTCTTAACCTTCTCCCGCAATGGGGCGCTGTACTTCAGCAAGAAGTCGATAGTGTGGAAGACGTTCACGCGCACAGCGTGGGCTGCGACCTCATCTGCATCAGTGTGGCAACCCATGTCGGCCACGGCCTTCTCCGCCACTGGGGCCAAGTCCAACAGCAGACCCTCCAGGGCAGACTCAACACTGGCGGTCTCAGACTTCTTTGCCGCCAGGTAGGCGTTCGTGGCACCATAGACGGCACCGCACTTGGTGTGGCCAAGCACCAAAATCATGCGGGCACCCAGCTTGCCGGTGCAGAACTCCAAGCTGCCAACCATGCTGCCCTCGGCGTGGGTGCAGGTGTTGCCAGCATTGCGCAGCACAAAGATGTCACCAGGCAGGGCATCAAAGATGGTCTCCAAAGGTGCTCGGGAATCTGCACAGCCAATGATGGCAGTGTGTGGTGCCTGTCCCATGTCAACAAGCTCCTGGCGCATTTTCTCGTTGGTTCGAGTTGCGGTAGGCTCTCCCTTGATGAAGCGCGCATTACCCTCCTTCAAGAGCTTCAGAGCCTCATCAGGAGGCATGGGCGCATCTGCGGTGGTGCGCACGTTCCTGCCTCAGAAGGCCAGAGATTCAGAAGTTGGATTTGACAGTCACCAGATACATAACAGACGACATGTTGTACGCACAGTGACACCATCACGGTTCTATCAAAGATTGATCAAAGTGCATCTAACATAAAGTATCACAAGTACACAAGCACACACAGGCGCTTTCTTAGGCTCCGACTTGAGGATGCCATGGTGGGAACACTCAACGCAATGATAGACGGATTCGACTTGCACAAATGGCTCTGGAAGGTAGTGCAGTAGTTATCCTTCTTCAAAGCATGTCAAAGCATGCTTAAACCAATTTTACCATCTCATTTATTCTGCTTTAATCTGCAAATACATGATACTTCTCAAAAAACCTCTGTCATTCAAGGAGTATACGGTAGATGCCCATATTCCCTTACGGCTGCAACGAACAGCTAGATTTCCAAATATCCTTCCCTTCGGAGTTAAATGGAGAATGCCTGCAAGCTGCCTGTTGCCTCACTCAACTGTCCTCGTAATCGATTGCTGAGGTGTTCTGAAGATTCTACTGCACCGCTCACCACTCGGTCAAGTGGAAGCTGAGAATCAAGCAAACCTGGAGACTTTTGCGCGTTCTATCGCAAAGTTACGGGTTTCTGGTATTCCCTGCTGCAACTGGAGTTGCGGCAAGAACCAGGAGCTGCAAGATTCTGCAGCTTGCGAAAGTACATACAGACTCCAGGCCCTGCCATGCCGATGGTCGGCAACAGCAGGTTTAAATAGACTCCTGTTGTCTGCATATGTCTGCATCGTTGAGCCCGTGCCAATCGCACAGACTGAAAATGTCGAGACATTTTGGCAAGAAAAACCTATCTAACATCTGGTGATACCGAGCATTGGCCGTTGCACGCTGCATGTGAGCGAGAGAACCCCACACTTAGTGAAGGGGTTGCAATCATGCCAACGATGGGGGCAAAGTGGAAGCAGATTTCACCAAGGTGGCCTGAGCTGGGCTCTGACCCAAGAACTCCACATGACCGGTCTCCAGGTCGTAGATGCCGCCCTGGATCTCAACCTCCCCTGCAGCAACCTTCGGGCAGAATGTGATGCAAAGTTATGAATCCAAAGACTATGACACACTTGAGATCGAAGGTACCACATGCAAAATGCATCCAAATACATTAGATGTAAACAAACTGCATTCAAAAGAGCGGTGCTTCTGCAACTGAGTCAGCCGAGCACGAGCAGTCTGTACGTCGCAATATGTCACAATATGTCACAACATGTCATGATATGTCATGATATGTCACGATGTCACCAGCGTTCAACCGGCCTTTTCTCTGACGAGTGGGCTGTACTGCAAAAGGAAGTCAATGGTGTGGAAGACGTTCCTTGCAAAAGAACTGATGATGCAAGAGGGTCATGGGTCCTCCAAGAAATCCTAGTTTCCGGGGATAAGTTGGATATTATACTATTTCCATCCAAAAAAATATCTCGGGACTTTTGCATCCAAAAAATATCTCGGGACATTACCGCAAAATATGAGGGAAAACAGGAGTTGAAGCTCAAATCATCTACATTCCATACTGATATACTATATATACTATACTTTTGATGTGCAATTGTTTCTGATGCATCCCAAATCATTCAAAAGATACAGCCGCAGAGCTGTATAGGAAAGCACTGTAGAATATTGTAGAAGAATTTGAAGGGCTCCGGTCCCAAGCCCGTGCCTCTAGCCCTGTCACCAGAAACTGTCTAGGCACATTTAGGCCATTTTTTTTTTTCCGACATCCCCAAGCGCCCTGATCCTTTTGTGAAATACAAGATCAAGAAAGGGATACGAATCTGCAGAACCTCACCTTGTATGTTCCAAAAATCGTTGGCAATTCAAAGGACGGTTTGACGGGTCCTGGCCTGCGAAATGTCGGATTCTCCTATCATATACTATGCTGCAGCACTTGGGTTCTC
>CAMXCT020001591.1:22500-42500 GCA_947184155.2 Cladocopium goreaui | reverse complement strand
TTCGGCGTGGGTGCAGGTGTTGCCAGCATTGCGCAGCACGAAGATGTCACCAGGCATGGCATCAAACACAGTCTCCAAAGGAGCACGGGAATCCGCACAGCCAATGATGGCAGTGTGTGGTGCCTGACCCTCTTTGACCAGGGCCTTCCTCATTGCTGGAGTGATCTTTCCTGAAATGGCAGCACCAGAGGTGAAGCGCGCATTGCCCTCCTTCAGCAGCTTCAATGCCTCTTGGGATGGCAAGGGGCCATCAGTTGTTGTGCGGATGGGCAATGCCTGGAGGGATGGTGGCAAGCTTGGGTCAGAGCGGAGCAATTCAGCCTGCCTGGGGGAGCGGCCAAGGAACTCAACTCGACCAGTCTCCAAATGGTAGATACCACCCTGGATTTCCACGGTGCCGCTCTTCACAAGCTCCCTGAGGGATGGGCTGTACTTCAACAAGAACTCGATGGAGCTAAAGACGTTCACGCGCACGGAGTGGGACACCAACTGGTCCTGATCGGCGCCAACACCAAGCTCCTCTTCGGCCTGCTTTGCGACGCCAGACAAACCCACCAGCAGACCCTCAAGTGCACTCCCTGCACTCTTGGAGGCCTTGCCTTCCTTGCTGGCAAGGTAGGTCGCAGTAGCTCCGGCAATGGCTCCGCACTTGGTGTGGCCCATCACCAAAATCAACTTGGAGCCCAACTTGCCACAGCAGAACTCCAAGCTGCCAACCATGCTGCCTTCCGCATGGGTGCAAGTGTTGCCTGCATTCCTCAAGACAAACAAGTCACCTGGCATGGCATCGAACACAGTGTCAACTGGCACACGGGAATCTGCGCAGCCAAGGATGGCGGTGTGGGGTGCCTGCCCATGGCTTACCAAAGCTTCACGCATCTTGAGAGTGGCGTGCTTGGCCAAAGGAGCACCCACAGCAAAGCGCTCGTTGCCAGCCTTCAGCATCTTCAAAGCTTCCTCAGCAGGAACTGCACTGTCCACTGTGGTGCGCACTCCATGCTCACCTCGTGCGGAAGGGCCATAGCCAGAGGTGCGGCCACCCTCACGAGTCATGGATGGGGGAAGCCCAAGGTTGGTGCTCAAAAGGGTGGACTGCTGTGGAGAACGTCCCATGAACTCCACCTTTCCAGAGTCCAGGTGATAGATGCCACCCTGGATCTCGACCTGGCCACTCTTAACCTTCTCCCGCAATGGGGCGCTGTACTTCAGCAAGAAGTCGATAGTGTGGAAGACGTTCACGCGCACAGCGTGGGCTGCGACCTCATCTGCATCAGTGTGGCAACCCATGTCGGCCACGGCCTTCTCCGCCACTGGGGCCAAGTCCAACAGCAGACCCTCCAGGGCAGACTCAACACTGGCGGTCTCAGACTTCTTTGCCGCCAGGTAGGCGTTCGTGGCACCATAGACGGCACCGCACTTGGTGTGGCCAAGCACCAAAATCATGCGGGCACCCAGCTTGCCGGTGCAGAACTCCAAGCTGCCAACCATGCTGCCCTCGGCGTGGGTGCAGGTGTTGCCAGCATTGCGCAGCACAAAGATGTCACCAGGCAGGGCATCAAAGATGGTCTCCAAAGGTGCCCGGGAATCTGCACAGCCAATGATGGCAGTGTGTGGTGCCTGTCCCATGTCAACAAGCTCCTGGCGCATTTTCTCGTTGGTTCGAGTTGCGGTAGGCTCTCCCTTGATGAAGCGCGCATTACCCTCCTTCAAGAGCTTCAGAGCCTCATCAGGAGGCATGGGCGCATCTGCGGTGGTGCGCACATTCCTGCCTCAGAATGCCAGAGATTCAGAAGTTGGATTTGACAGTCACCAGATACATCACAGACGACATGTTGTACGCACAGTGACACCATCACGGTTCTATCAAAGATTGATCAAAATGCATCTAAAATAAAGTATCACAAGTACACAAGCACACACAAGCGGTTTCTTAGGCTCCGACTTGAGGATGCCATGGTGGGAACACTCAACGCGATGATAGACGGATTCGACTTGCACAAATGGCTCTGGAAGGTAGAGCAGTAGTTATCCTTCTTCAAAGCATGTCAAAGCATGTCAAAACCAATTTGACCATCTCATTTATTCTGCAAATACATGATCCTTCTCAAAAAACCTCTGTCATTCAAGTAGTATACGTAGATGCCCATGGTCCCTTGCGGCTGCAACAACAGCTGGATTGTGCTGGATTTTCCAGCCCCAAAATATCCTTCCCTTCGGAGTTAAATGGAGAATGCCTGCAAGCTGCCTGTTGCCTCACTCAACTGTCCTCGTAATCGATTGCTGAGGTGTTCTGAAGATTCTACTGCACCGCTCACCACTCGGTCAAGTGGAAGCTGAGAATCAAGCAAACCTGGAGACTTTTGCGCGTTCTATCGCAAAGTTACGGGTTTCTGGTATTCCCTGCTGCAACTGGAGTTGCGGCAAGAACCAGGAGCTGCAAGATTCTGCAGCTTGCGAAAGTACATACAGACTCCAGGTCCTGCCATGCCGATGGTCGGCAACAGCAGGTTTAAATAGACTCCTGTTGTCTGCATATGTCTGCATCGTTGAGCCCGTGCCAATCGCACAGACTGAAAATGTCGAGACATTTTGGCAAGAAAAACCTATCTGACATCTGGTGATACCGAGCATTGGCCGTTGCACGCTGCATGTGAGCGAGAGAACCCCACACTTAGTGAAGGGGTTGCAATCATGCCAACGATGGGGGCAAAGTGGAAGCAGATTTCACCAAGGTGGCCTGAGCTGGGCTCTGACCCAAGAACTCCACATGACCGGTCTCCAGGTCGTAGATGCCGCCCTGGATCTCAACCTCCCCTGCAGCAACCTTCGGGCAGAATGTGATGCAAAGTTATGAATCCAAAGACTATGACACACTTGAGATCGAAGGTACCAAATGCAAAATGCATCCAAATACATTAGATGTAAACAAACCGCATTCAAAAGAGCGGTGCTTCTGCAACTGAGTCAGCCGAGCACGAGCAGTCTGTACGTCGCAATATGTCACAATATGTCACAACATGTCATGATATGTCATGATATGTCACGATGTCACCAGCGTTCAACCGGCCTTTTCTCTGACGAGTGGGCTGTACTGCAAAAGGAAGTCAATGGTGTGGAAGACGTTCCTTGCAAAAGAACTGATGATGCAAGAGGGTCATGGGTCCTCCAAGAAATCCTAGTTTCCGGGGATAAGTTGGATATCATACTATTTCCATCCAAAAAATATCTCGGGACTTTTGCATCCAAAAAATATCTCGGGACATTACCGCAAAATATGAGGGAAAACAGGAGTTGAAGCTCAAATCATCTACATTCCATACTGATATACTATATATACTATACTTTTGATGTGCAATTGTTTCTGATGCATCCCAAATCATTCAAAAGATACAGCCGCAGAGCTGTATGGGAAAGCATTGTAGAATATTGTAGAAGAATTTGAAGGGCTCCGGTCCCAAGCCCGTGCCTCTAGCCCTGTCACCAGAAACTGTCTAGGCACATTTAGGCCATTCTTTTTTTCCGACATCCCCAAGCGCCCTGATCCTTTTGTGAAATACAAGATCAAGAAAGGGATACGAATCTGCAGAACCTCACCTTGTATGTTCCAAAAATCGTTGGCAATTCAAAGTACGGTTTGACGGGTCCTGGCCTGCGAAATGTCGGATTCTTCTATGCAGCACTTGGGCTCTATGCCCCGGAACAGCTTGAAAAATCTTCTATTTGAAAAAACTGCTACTCTGTCATGGAATATCAAGAAGTTGATTCGGTCACTTTCATATTTGCCAAGAAACAGCTTGATGGTCCTGTCCACGATCTGCGCCTCCGTTGCGCCTTCACCCAACTCCTCAGATGCCTTCTTTGCCACGTCGCTGAGGCCAACCAGCAAGGCATCCAAGGCTTTGGTGACCTGGCAGTGTGAGAAGTTCGTGCCTAGGATTCCACAGAAGATCACATATCACTTACTTAGCATATCTTAGCATCATGTTCGCTGTTTTTTTTGCTTACTATATAATCATCTTGCATCTCTTTGATTCTCTGTGCCCTTTACATTCTTGCTTTGGCTCAGTAAACTGTCAAGCGAGGAAATCTTTGCCAAAATGGACTGCAGATTTTGCTTGAAAGCTGAGGCATGCTATGGCGTAAAATATCGTAAAAATCATGCGCAGTAATGCATATTGTGGTTCATGATGTTTCTATATACTACAACAAATTCTGACATCTTCTCTTCGAGAAAAAGGTTCAAGTATTCCAGCCTGAGGCTTGTTGCCGCTCTTGGCCTGCAGGTATGTTGCTGTGGCACCCTTGATGGCTCCGCAGGCTGTGTGTCCGAGCACCAAGACCATCTTGGACTGCAGGGCGGCAACGCAGAACTCCAAGCTGCCAAGTACGCTGCCTTCGGCGTGGGTGCAGGTGTTGCCAGCATTGCGCAGCACGAAGATGTCACCAGGCATGGCATCAAACACAGTCTCCAAAGGAGCACGGGAATCCGCACAGCCAATGATGGCAGTGTGTGGTGCCTGACCCTCTTTGACCAGGGCCTTCCTCATTGCTGGAGTGATCTTTCCTGAAATGGCAGCACCAGAGGTGAAGCGCGCATTGCCCTCCTTCAGCAGCTTCAATGCCTCTTGGGATGGCAAGGGGCCATCAGTTGTTGTGCGGATGGGCAATGCCTGGAGGGATGGTGGCAAGCTTGGGTCAGAGCGGAGCAATTCAGCCTGCCTGGGGGAGCGGCCAAGGAACTCAACTCGACCAGTCTCCAAATGGTAATACCACCCTGGATTTCCACGTTGCCGCTCTTCACAAGCTCCCTGAGGGATGGGCTGTACTTCAACAAGAACTCGATGGAGCTAAAGACGTTCACGCGCACAGAGTGGGACACCAACTGGTCCTGATCGGCGCCAACACCAAGCTCCTCTTCGGCCTGCTTTGCGACGCCAGACAAACCCACCAGCAGACCCTCAAGTGCACTGCCTGCACTCTTGGAGGCCTTGCCTTCCTTGCTGGCAAGGTAGGTCGCAGTAGCTCCGGCAATGGCTCCGCACTTGGTGTGGCCCATCACCAAAATCAACTTGGAGCCCAACTTGCCACAGCAGAACTCCAAGCTGCCAACCATGCTGCCTTCCGCATGGGTGCAAGTGTTGCCTGCATTCCTCAAGACAAACAAGTCACCTGGCATGGCATCGAACACAGTGTCAACTGGCACACGGGAATCTGCGCAGCCAAGGATGGCGGTGTGGGGTGCCTGCCCATGGCTTACCAAAGCTTCACGCATCTTGAGAGTGGCGTGCTTGGCCAAAGGAGCACCCACAGCAAAGCGCTCGTTGCCAGCCTTCAGCATCTTCAAAGCTTCCTCAGCAGGAACTGCACTGTCCACTGTGGTGCGCACTCCATGCTCACCTCGTGCGGAAGGGCCATAGCCAGAGGTGCGGCCACCCTCACGAGTCATGGATGGGGGAAGCCCAAGGTTGGTGCTCAAAAGGGTGGACTGCTGTGGAGAACGTCCCATGAACTCCACCTTTCCAGAGTCCAGGTGATAGATGCCACCCTGGATCTCGACCTGTCCACTCTTAACCTTCTCCCGCAATGGGGCGCTGTACTTCAGCAAGAAGTCGATAGTGTGGAAGACGTTCACGCGCACAGCGTGGGCTGCGACCTCATCTGCATCAGTGTGGGAACCCATGTCGGCCACGGCCTTCTCCGCCACTGGGGCCAAGTCCAACAGCAGACCCTCCAAGGCAGACTCAACACTGGCGGTCTCAGACTTCTTTGCCGCCAGGTAGGCGTTCGTGGCACCATAGACGGCACCGCACTTGGTGTGGCCAAGCACCAAAATCATGCGGGCACCCAGCTTGCCGGTGCAGAACTCCAAGCTGCCAACCATGCTGCCCTCGGCGTGGGTGCAGGTGTTGCCAGCATTGCGCAGCACAAAGATGTCACCAGGCAGGGCATCAAAGATGGTCTCCAAAGGTGCTCGGGAATCTGCACAGCCAATGATGGCAGTGTGTGGTGCCTGTCCCATGTCAACAAGCTCCTGGCGCATTTTCTCGTTGGTTCGAGTTGCGGTAGGCTCTCCCTTGATGAAGCGCGCATTACCCTCCTTCAAGAGCTTCAGAGCCTCATCAGGAGGCATGGGCGCATCTGCGGTGGTGCGCACGTTCCTGCCTCAGAATGCCAGAGATTAAGAAGTTGGATTTGACAATCACCAGATACATAACAGACGACATGTTGTACGCACAGTGACACCATCACGGTTCTATCAAAGATTGATCAAAGTGCATCTAACGTAAAGTATCACAAGTACACAAGCACACACAAGCGGTTTCTTAGGCTCCGACTTGAGGATGCCATGGTGGGAACACTCAACGCGGTGATAGACGGATTCGACTTGCACAAATGGCTCTGGAAGGTAGTGCAGTAGTTATCCTTCTTCAAAGCATGTCTAAGCATGTGAAAACCAATTTGACCATCTCATTTATTCTGCTTTAATCTGCAAATACATGATACTTCTCAAAAAACCTCTGTCATTCAAGGAGTATACGTAGATGCCCATATTCCCTCGTGGCTGCAACGAACAGCTAGATTTCCAAATATCCTTCCCTTCGGAGTTAAATGGAGAATGCCTGCAAGCTGCCTGTTGCCTCACTCAACTGTCCTCGTAATCGATTGCTGAGGTGTACTGAAGATTCTACTGAACCGCTCACCACTCGGTCAAGTGGAAGCTGAGAATCAAGCAAACCTGGAGACTTTTGCGCGTTCTATCGCAAAGTTACGGGTTTCTGGTATTCCCTGCTGCAACTGGAGTTGCGGCAAGAACCAGGAGCTGCAAGATTCTGCAGCTTGCGAAAGTAAATACAGACTCCAAGCCCTGCCATGCCGATGGTCGGCAACAGCAGGTTTAAATAGACTCCTGTTGTCTGCATATGTCTGCATCGTTGAGCCCGTGCTAATCGCACAGACTGAAAATGTCGAGACATTTTGGCAAGAAAAACCTATCTAACATCTGGTGATACCGAGCATTGGCCGTTGCACGCTGCATGTGAGCGAGAGAACCCCACACTTAGTGAAGGGGTTGCAATCATGCCAACGATGGGGGCAAAGTGGAAGCAGATTTCACCAAGGTGGCCTGAGCTGGGCTCTGACCCAAGAACTCCACATGACCGGTCTCCAGGTCGTAGATGCCGCCCTGGATCTCAACCTCCCCTGCAGCAACCTTCGGGCAGAATGTCATGCAAAGTTATGAATCCAAAGACTATGACACACTTGAGATCGAAGGTACCAAATGCATCCAAATGCATCCAAATACATTAGATGTAAACAAACCGCATTCAAAAGAGCGGTGCTTCTGCAACTGAGTCAGCCGAGCACGAGCAGTCTGTACGTCGCAATATGTCACAATATGTCACAACATGTCATGATATGTCATGATATGTCACGATGTCACCAGCTTTCAACCGGCCTTTTCTCTGACGAGTGGGCTGTACTGCAAAAGGAAGTCAATGGTGTGGAAGACGTTCCTTGCAAAAGAGCTGATGATGCAAGAGGGTCATGGGTCCTCCAAGAAATCCTAGTTCCGGGGATAAGTTGGATATTATATTATTTCCATCCAAAAAATATCTCGGGACATTACCGCAAAATATGAGGAAAAACAGGAGTTGAATCTCAAATCATCTACATTCCATACTGATATACTATATATACTATACTTTTGATGTGCAATTGTTTCTGATGCATCCCAAATCATTCAAAAGCTACAGCCGCAGAGCTGTATAGGAAAGCATTGTAGAATATTGTAGAAGAATTTGAAGGGCTCCGGTCCCAAGCCCATGCCTCTAGCCCTGTCACCAGAAACTGTCTAGGCACATTATAGGCCATTCTTTTTTTTCCGACATCCCCAAGCGCCCTGATCCTCTTGTGAAATACAAGATCAAGGAAGGGATAAGAATCTGCAGAACCTCACCTTGTATGTTCCAAAAATCGTTGGCAATTCAAAGTACGGTTTGACGGGTCCTGGCTTGCGAAATGTCGGATTCTTCTATGCAGCACTTGGGCTCTATGCCCCGGAACAGCTTGAAAAATCTTCTATTTGAAAAAAGTGCTACTCTGTCATGGAATATCAAGAAGTTGATTCGGTCACTTTCATATTTGCCAAGAAACAGCTTGATGGTCCTGTCCACGATCTGCGCCTCCGTTGCGCCTTCACCCAACTCCTCAGACGCCTTCTTTGCCACGTCGCTGAGGCCAACCAGCAAGGCATCCAAGGCTTTGGTGACCTGGCAGTGTGAGAAGTTCGTGCCTAGGATTCCACAGAAGATCACATAAGACACTTACTTAGCATATTAATATCTTAGCATATCTTAGCATATCTTAGCATCATGTTCGCTGTTTTTTTGCTTACTATATAATCATCTTGCATGTCTTTGATTCTCTGTGCCCTTTACATTCTTGCTTGTCTCAGTAAACTGTCAAGCGAGGAAATCTTTGAAAGCTGAGGTATGCCATGGCGTAAAATATCGTAAAAATCATGCGCAGTAATGCATATTGTGGTTCATGATGTTTCTATATACTACAACAAATTCTGACATCTTCTCTTCGAGAAAAAGGTTCAAGTATTCCAGCCTGAGGCTTGTTGCCGCTCTTGGCCTGCAGGTATGTTGCCGTGGCACCCTTGATGGCTCCGCAGGCTGTGTGTCCGAGCACCAAGACCATCTTGGACTGCAGGGCGGCAACGCAGAACTCCAAGCTGCCAAGTACGCTGCCTTCGGCGTGGGTGCAGGTGTTGCCAGCATTGCGCAGCACGAAGATGTCACCAGGCATGGCATCAAACACAGTCTCCAAAGGAGCACGGGAATCCGCACAGCCAATGATGGCAGTGTGTGGTGCCTGACCCTCTTTGACCAGGGCCTTCCTCATTGCTGGAGTGATCTTTCCTGAAATGGCAGCACCAGAGGTGAAGCGCGCATTGCCCTCCTTCAGCAGCTTCAATGCCTCTTGGGATGGCAAGGGGCCATCAGTTGTTGTGCGGATGGGCAATGCCTGGAGGGATGGTGGCAAGCTTGGGTCAGAGCGGAGCAATTCAGCCTGCCTGGGGGAGCGGCCAAGGAACTCAACTCGACCAGTCTCCAAATGGTAGATACCACCCTGGATTTCCACGTTGCCGCTCTTCACAAGCTCCCTGAGGGATGGGCTGTACTTCAACAAGAACTCGATGGAGCTAAAGACGTTCACGCGCACAGAGTGGGACACCAACTGGTCCTGATCGGCGCCAACACCAAGCTCCTCTTCGGCCTGCTTTGCGACGCCAGACAAACCCACCAGCAGACCCTCAAGTGCACTGCCTGCACTCTTGGAGGCCTTGCCTTCCTTGCTGGCAAGGTAGGTCGCAGTAGCTCCGGCAATGGCTCCGCACTTGGTGTGGCCCATCACCAAAATCAACTTGGAGCCCAACTTGCCACAGCAGAACTCCAAGCTGCCAACCATGCTGCCTTCCGCATGGGTGCAAGTGTTGCCTGCATTCCTCAAGACAAACAAGTCACCTGGCATGGCATCGAACACAGTGTCAACTGGCACACGGGAATCTGCGCAGCCAAGGATGGCGGTGTGGGGTGCCTGCCCATGGCTCACCAAAGCTTCACGCATCTTGAGAGTGGCGTGCTTGGCCAAAGGAGCACCCACAGCAAAGCGCTCGTTGCCAGCCTTCAGCATCTTCAAAGCTTCCTCAGCAGGAACTGCACTGTCCACTGTGGTGCGCACTCCATGCTCACCTCGTGCGGAAGGGCCATAGCCAGAGGTGCGGCCACCCTCACGAGTCATGGATGGAGGAAGCCCAAGGTTGGTGCTCAAAAGGGTGGACTGCTGTGGAGAACGTCCCATGAACTCCACCTTTCCAGAGTCCAGGTGATAGATGCCACCCTGGATCTCGACCTGTCCACTCTTAACCTTCTCCCGCAATGGGGCGCTGTACTTCAGCAAGAAGTCGATAGTGTGGAAGACGTTCACGCGCACAGCGTGGGCTGCGACCTCATCTGCATCAGTGTGGCAACCCATGTCGGCCACGGCCTTCTCCGCCACTGGGGCCAAGTCCAACAGCAGACCCTCCAGGGCAGACTCAACACTGGCGGTCTCAGACTTCTTTGCCGCCAGGTAGGCGTTCGTGGCACCATAGACGGCACCGCACTTGGTGTGGCCAAGCACCAAAATCATGCGGGCACCCAGCTTGCCGGTGCAGAACTCCAAGCTGCCAACCATGCTGCCCTCGGCGTGGGTGCAGGTGTTGCCAGCATTGCGCAGCACAAAGATGTCACCAGGCAGGGCATCAAAGATGGTCTCCAAAGGTGCTCGGGAATCTGCACAGCCAATGATGGCAGTGTGTGGTGCCTGTCCCATGTCAACAAGCTCCTGGCGCATTTTCTCGTTGGTTCGAGTTGCGGTAGGCTCTCCCTTGATGAAGCGCGCGTTACCCTCCTTCAAGAGCTTCAGAGCCTCATCAGGAGGCATGGGCGCATCTGCGGTGGTGCGCACGTTCCTGCCTCAGAATGCCAGAGATTAAGAAGTTGGATTTGACAGTCACCAAATACATCACAGACGACATGTTGTACGCACAGTGACACCATCACGGTTCTATCAAAGATTGATCAAAGTGCATCTAACATAAAGTATCACAAGTACACAAGCACACACAGGCGGTTTCTTAGGCTCCGACTTGAGGATGCCATGGTGGGAACACTCAACGCGATGATACACGGATTCGACTTGCACAAATGGCTCTGGAAGGTAGTGCAGTAGTTATCCTTCTTCAAGGCATGTCTAAGCATGTCAAAACCAATTTGACCATCTCATTTATTCTGCTTTAATCTGCAAATACATGATACTTCTCAAAAAACCTCTGTCATTCAAGGAGTATACGCTAGATGCCCATATTCCATCATATTCCCTTGCGGCTGCAACGAACAGCTAGATTTCCAAATATCCTTCCCTTCGGAGTTAAATGGAGAATGCCTGCAAGCTGCCTGTTGCCTCACTCAACTGTCTTCGTAATCGATTGCTGAGGTGTACTGAAGATTCTACTGCACCGCTCACCACTCGGTCAAGTGGAAGCTGAGAATCAAGCAAACCTGGAGACTTTTGCGCGTTCTATCGCAAAGTTACGGGTTTCTGGTATTCCCTGCTGCAACTGGAGTTGCGGCAAGAACCAGGAGCTGCAAGATTCTGCAGTTTGCGAAAGTAAATACAGACTCCAAGCCCTGCCATGCCGATGGTCGGCAACAGCAGGTTTAAATAGACTCCTGTTGTCTGCATATGTCTGCATCGTTGAGCCCGTGCTAATCGCACAGACTGAAAATGTCGAGACATTTTGGCAAGAAAAACATATCTAACATCCGGTGATACCGAGCATTGGCCGTTGCACGCTGCATGTGAGCGAGAGAACCCCACACTTAGTGAAGGGGTTGCAATCATGCCAACGATGGGGGCAAAGTGGAAGCAGATTTCACCAAGGTGGCCTGAGCTGGGCTCTGACCCAAGAACTCCACATGACCGGTCTCCAGGTCGTAGATGCCGCCCTGGATCTCAACCTCCCCTGCAGCAACCTTCGGGCAGAATGTCATGCAAAGTTATGAATCCAAAGACTATGACACACTTGAGATCGAAGGTACCAAATGCATCCAAATGCATCCAAATGCATCCAAATGCATCCAAATGCATCCAAATGCATCCAAATGCATCCAAATTGCATCCAAATTGCATCCAAATACACTAGATGTAAACAAACCGCATTCAAAACAGCGGTGCTTCTGCAACTGAGTCAGCATTCTGTGAGCTCTGGCTGTTGTGAGTCTAGTTGTGCCATGTTATGGCACTACCGCACCTACCGCATCTGTACAGTAGTGGTCAAAATATGTCACAATATTTCACAATATTGCGCACTGTGTCAAAATATGTCACCATCGTCGACCATTGTTCGGCCCGCCTTCTCTCTGACGAGTGGGCTGTACTGCAAAAGGAAGTCAATGGTGTGGAAGACGTTCCTTGCAGAAGAGTTGATGCAAAAATGGCATCCTGATTCTGGAGATTAGCTGGATCATTTGTTTTTTTGAAGACCACATTGTCTTGACATTAAAATCAATAAAGCCTCATGATCTGAACTTAAACCAATGTATCATTACTATATCATACTATATCATACTATATCATACTAATCTATCTATATTTCTGATGTGCAATGGTTTGCTGTGTAGGAAAGCATTGGAAGGCGTTGTACAAGGATTTGATGGATTCCCCCCGTAGGCCGGTCACCCAAACTGTCTAGGCACGTTTAGGCCATTGTTTTTTGGACATTCGTAAGCTAAGCCTCCTAAGCTTCTGGCCCATGCTGGACCATGAAGTGGTAAGAAAATCTGCAGGACCTCACCTTGTATGTTCATTTGAGGGGTCGTGGCCTGCGAAATGTCGGATTCTCCTATCATCGAAGGAAGTTTAGAAGTCAAACTTCCGACAATATTGACAGATGAAAAGCAGAGTAGGGAAGAGGCAGAGAGAAGAGAAAGATTAGAAGAAAGAAGAGTGGAAGAGAAAGAGTCAGAAGGAAGAAGATGCAGATGCGTGAAAAGGTAGGAAAGTCGCGAAACACTATGTTTTTCCAATGATTTGAGGCTCCGGAGGGTCGAAAAGTAGGCTCGCTAAAGCGGCGGGAGCCAGCTGGCCAGATGAGAGATGAAAAAGTGCACGCCGTTGTGGCACGAAGCACATTTCCAAGTCAAAATGTACAAAACAAACCATGGTCGGACCACTTTTGGAAGTTGCGATGTCGAAAAAGTGCACGCCGTTGTGGCGCGAAGCACATTTCTAAGTCAAAATGTACAAAACACACCAGCTCCGGACCACTTTTGGCAGTTGAGATGTCGAAAAAGTGCACGCCGTTGTGGCGCGAAGCAGATTTCCAAGTCAAAATGTACAAAACACGACATGTTCGCGCCACTTTTGGAGGTTCGGATGTTGAAAAAGTGCACGCCGTTGTGGCGCGAAGCACATTTCCAAGTCAAAATGTACAAAGCACATCATTGTCGGACCACTTTTGGAGGTTCAGATGTCGCTTCGCCGCTTCGCTTCACTACACTACACTACGTTACATTACACCACACTCCACTATACTACACTACATTACACTACACTACACTCCACAACACTACAACTACAACTACACAACTAGACTACACTCCACTACACTCCACTACACTCCACTACACTCCACTACACTCCACGACATTAAATTTCACTACGCTACATTACACTACACTACGCTCCACTACACTACACTATATACATTAAATTACACTACACTCCACTACACTACATTACACTACACTACGCCCCACAACACTACAACTACAACTACACAACTACACTCCACTACACTCCACTACACTAAATTACACTACACTACACTACATTACCCTACACTACACTCCACTACACTACACTACACTCCACTACACTACACTACATTACACTACACTACCTTCCACTACACTTCACTACATTACACTACACTACACTCCACTACACTACAACTACAACTACGACTACACAACTACACTCCACTACCAAAATTACACTACACTACACTACATTACACTACACTACACTACATTCCACTACACTCCACTACACTACACTACATTACACTACACTACAATACACTGAATGACACTGCACCACAGATAGACAGGTAGACAGGTAGACAGGTAGACAGGTAGACAGATAGACAGATAGACAGATAGACAGGTAGACAGATAGACAGATAGACAGATAGACAGATAGACAGATAGACAGATAGACAGATAGACAGATAGACAGATAGACAGATAGATAGATAGATAGATACACAGATAGACAGATAGACAGGTAGACAGATAGACAGATAGACAGATGCAAGAGAGAGAGAGAGAGATAGATAGATAGATAGATAGGTAGATAGATAGATAGTTAGATAGATAGATAGATAGATTAGGTAGGTAGATAGGTAGATATGTAGATAGGTAGATAGGTAGATAGGTAATTAGATGAAAGAGAGAAAGAGAGAGATAGATAGCTATATAGATAGATAGATACATAGAAGATAGATAGGTAGGTAGATAGTCAGAGAAAGAGAGAGACAGAGAGGAGACCACCAGCCACACTCCCCAGCTGGAGACAGAAGTGACAAGAGAAATAACTTTCTGAGTGTACCATTGACGGCTCAAAGGGATACACAACAAGCTAACTGCTCGCCGTTTGGCTTGATCTCGGCGAGCCAACTCGGTGGGTCTCACGGCCGACCGCCTATTGTCGCAAAAATCAACCCCAAGGATCCTAACCTGAGAAACCAGAAAGTTGGCAAGGGACACGTAGTTCCTGTCGCTTTTTGTTGGCGAACAAGTATTTTGGTTTTACCAGCATTTTCCTTCATGCCCACTGCATGTGCAAGCTGCTGCCAAGCGTCAATGGCAGCATGCGCTTGTGCTTGTGTTTGGCATACAAAGCTACGGTCATCAAGAAATATGGTGGACTTAGGTTGGGCATGTCCTGCCCGACTCATGGCTAACTCATGCGCGCGAAACAATCCCGTCGTGACTGCATTTAGCGCCATTGGTGCAAGGGCGTCGCCCTGTGGCATGGATGATGCAACCGGAACTGGTTCACTGAGGCTGGTGTCAAAAAGTTGTAACCATCGACTTTGGTGACACCATATGGATTCGATTGCTGCTGCCCAGGTGTGAGGAAACCTAAGCTCACGCAGAACCTGGCATGCTAATTGCGGGCTTACATGGTCGAAGCATTTTTGTAGATCCAAAGAGGCTAAGAAATCGTCTTTGTACATTGCACTATCAAGGCATGCTAGGGCAGTGTGGACCCCTCTGCCAGCGATGCCGCCGTGGAATTCTCTGGGGATCCACGCAGCTACCCATTCTTTGGTTTCCTGGTGTGAGGCCGTACAACCGGCGATTACTCTCCAAAGATGGGGTTGGATGGATATAAGTCGCAAGGAGGATGCAGCGATGGCATCACATGTGACTGTACAATCCTCTTTGGGCAAATGAACTTGTTTGATGTTCCGGAAAACACTAGGAAGTTGGCCCTGGCACAGCCAATGGTTAACTAAAACTGCAAAACTATTCCATATGCACATGGTCCAAGCGTTCGTTTCAGTGGCTGACCAGCCATCCAAACCGCAAGCTTTGCCTTGCCGCTTCATGCTTTGGTTTTTTAGAGCGAGTGGCTGAATGGTAGGCTGGCTATGAGGAGTCGAAATTGCAGGCATAGCACTACGCCACGTATGCATAGCCTCATTGACGTTAAGCGTTGGTCTTTGCCAGATGTCTTGCCAGAACATCTTGAGATGCTCCAAAGCGGTAGTCCGGCAATCACTGGGCACACCGGTGTTTGGGTGAAGAATTGCTGAAAATTGCGGCTTAGCTGGGGCAGCAACCCAATTACTGACAGCACGACAATCAGCTTGCATTTTTTGGCGCCAATCTGTCAAGGCGGCAGTTTTCTCATCACTGCAGAGTTGAGCAAGGTCCCTCTCTATTCTCTGTGCGTCCAAGACAGCGGAGCCTGAAGGAGGAGCACATTGCGGAGGCCAATGTTGGGTCGCATGACGATAGCACTGTTGCGCCAATTGACTATGACCCAGGCCTTCTTGCCGTATTGCTTCTTGCAGTCGGCCAGCTAACCGCCTCAACTTCCTCTCTTTAAAAGTGCAATGTTGCCGGTGGCGCGGCGCAGTTTTGCACATGACTGCACATGCATGGTGCCCTTTGTTCTATCCCACTTTGGGGGGGGCGACCCCTGCATTAGTGTATGCTTGGCGGTATGTCGCCAATAGCTGTTCATTGAACAGTTTCCAATCCCTGTCCGGATCACCGGGGTGCAACGTAGGTTCATAGGAAGACCATGCACTTTCCAGGAGGAGAGTCCATTGCTCATTGGTGAGCATGTCAAGTTTGTTAAATTTTGGTCTGGGCAAAATTTTCCATTCGCTAGCTTTTCGGTGAGAAACCTTAAGCTCAACAAATAAGGCCTTATGATCACTCCACTTTAATGAATCATAAGTCACAGTAGGTTGGCGCGACACATTGCTGAGCGCCCAGTCGATGCACCGTCGACCTTTCCATCTGCTTGGGACCAATTGGGAACCCTCAGTGACGGCAAAGGGGGTACCGCCCTGACACTGGAGATTAGTTGTTATTGGGGAGTCACCTGGTTCTTCATTCCAATCGCCAAGAATGACCTACTGTTTGTGAGGCCGCATGGAATAACAGGTTTGTGCAAAGTGGTTTTATCTTCAACTGGCCTAGCATAAAAGGCGATGAGGCAAAATGCATCCATGTCGACACAAACAGCTTGACCTTGGTCACACATGCATGTTGAAGACAGCCAGTGACGACAACTGCGTTGGATTAGGAGGCAAACCCCTCCATGCACGTGATCAGCCCCATTAGAGTACTTAGTTGGCTGGGGAACACTGAAAAAAGCATCATATCCGAAGCTATTTGCTTTCTTTCGCATAGCAATTGTTTGTCTTTTAGAAAGGCAAACTTCCTGGAGGGCAATGGCGGTGTGGCTGGCCCCCATATAGTGGGCTGCCGCCCTGAATGCATTGTTGGATCCGGCTGCATTCAAGCTAACGAGACTATATGGTCCAGGATTGGGTTCAATCCCAAGTCCGGGACCCAAGTCTTGGAAGGTGCCGCTTTGCTGCTGGATTGCGGTGCTTGAACATGGTTTAGCTCTTCAGTAGTAAGATTCCAAGCGTCAAACAATTTTTGCTGAGACTTTTGCTGGAGCTTAGAAACAAAATATCTCGCATTGTGTAGATACTGCTTCCTATCGAGTGGAGCACACATGTGTCGTTTGAGCATAAGAGTGTCACGCACGCAGCATGTTCGGCATGTGAACAAATAGCGCGACCAGCTTTGGTCGGCATTGGCAAGGTCAACACATACAATGTCGTGGCCCGCTTGTTTGGCCAGTTCAAGGCTGGCCTGCACGGCTTTGTCATGCTTTGCTTTTTTTGCTTTCTGTCCAACGACAAACTTACTTTGGATCTGGGGCTCCTGAGTGGCTTTCCTCTTCAACCAGTGTGACCACGTGGTTTCTTGAGCACAACACTTTTGGATATGTTCCTTGATGCTTTTCCACCGCTGCTTACCTTGGATGGCAGGGAGTCCTAAGTTACACTGAAAGCAGGTCCATGTGCGTTGATCAGCCGGCAGGTTGGAGGCCTGGATCACTTGCAAGGATTCTCTGAGTCTGCGAAAATTAGTTGTGGCAATTCCCTTATGCTGTTTCCGGATATGATCCGACCGCCTTTGACCCAGCAAGTGACGAGAAGTGGCCCTTATTTCAACATGGCACTGGTTGCAGACCCAAACGTGCTCGTCACCATGGCTGGCTAGCACAGCCTTGTCTTTGAGTTTGGCACTACCCATATCATGTGTATCATACCCTGTGCCATCGGGCTTTTGCTTGCCATTTAACCGATGTCTAGGTCGATGTGGTATGCGGACTGAACTTTGCGACGTGGCAGTGGCCAACGAAACAAATTGCTGGCTCTTGGTCTTAGCGACAGAGTGGTTCTCAAACACATAAACAGAAGCACCATTGTTTGGCCTGATTGTGTGAACCGACGGTGTGCCAGGGATAATTGAGTGAACCGTGGGAGTTGACAAAATGTCAGCACGGCCCCCACCATGTTGCTCTGCTCGCTTGGGAGTGGCAAGCACTGTGTGGACTGACGGCGTGTCAGGCACATAGGAAGTCTTTAGTTGGCACGGCGACCCGCTCTCTGTAGGCGAATGGCCAGCTCCGCGCAGTGCTGTCCGGGCGGGCTGTTGTGTCCAAGGAATGGTCATGTGGTCGTCAGGTGGCACTAGCAGTTTGTAGTGGCCTGCTTCAAGTGTGAGAGCAATGGGCGGCGTGTTTCGAGCCTCACAAGCTTCACCATTGTCACTAAATCTCGGACTGTAGATGTATCTTTGCCATACACCATGTCCAGACTTTTGGACGTCCATTGACCAGACGACGATTACCTGTCCAAACTTCTCGGCCAGGCTCTGCAATTGTAACCCATCAATCCAAGCACCTTTTCGGCTGGATTTTGTTATGTAGTTTTCCCACGTGTCACTTTCACCAGGACAGGGATCTTCGGGATCATGCGCAAAAGCGGCTTGGAAGCGTTCCACATGGGTTGGTTTCTGCATATGCTGGAAGGTGCCAGCTCTCAATGTGGCCGCGGCTCTTTCAGCTACTTCGCAAGACATGATGGACCCTTGCTGATGTAGGGCGCGACCTTGGGCAATGGTCAAATAACCACATTCACCTTGGCCACCGCACTCGAGCCTGCGCCACCAATGTTGCAACAGGGCATCAAGTTCTGATGTGTGTGGCGTTTGTGTGTTTATTGGGTGCATGTCAGCATCTGCTGGATCAGCTTCGATTCTAGATTTCTTGTCAGCATGTTCGTGGATTGACGATTCTTCTGCATCATCAGCCATTTCGGTTTCCTGCTCCTTTGTCATAGGGGCGGCTGCCTTAGGAGGAACTTTGTTGCCATAGAAGCTCTGGCCTTCCTTGGAGGACGGTTCCTTCCATTGTTTCTTTGGACCCTGTATATACTGCAGGTAATTGCTACGGACGGCCTTAGGCGGAGCTTTGTTGAGATAAATCCTGTTGCAACCCCATCCATGGCCATCAACCTCATACACATAACTGTCCTGCGCGCTCTCCCCTTCACCCGGCGGTCTAGCTCTGAGCCACCAGGTGGGTGTGTCCTTGCGCTTTGCACGGCGGTTGATGACTGAAACATCTTGCCATTGCTGTTCGGCCAGAAACTGAAGGATCTCTTCGCTCTGCCAGTTGGAAGGAAAGCCATTGGCGATCCAATGGCTGTGCTTAGGTTTGACAGCATCCTCGTCTGTCATGAAGCCCTAGTTCAGCAGAGCCATCTTTCCTGAGTTTCAACCCTTCCCTTCTGGTGTGCGCAAGGGAAGACATACGCCGGAGGTAGCTCTCGTCAGATTCTTGGGCTTCTCTTTTGTGCCACGCCACCTTTTGGTTGGTTATATGGTTTCCCAGCGTCACCGCAAAGATACCATGCTCACCACTGTTTGCCACCATGGCTGTGGCAACTTCTTGGGGCAACTTAAGCACACAATGTAGCAAAGTCTTTTGCTCATTGATACGTTCTGTCCACCAATTTCCGCCAGTGAGCATGCTAACGGTTGCACCTGGCGTTGCTGCAGCCAACTCACTGATAACGTGCTGTGGCCGATCTTGAGATCCGTGCGGCAAGAAAGCAGCTCGGAAGTGTTGCGGTGCTGTGATACGGACTGGTACACGAGGTACAATCTGCACTTGTGAATTCTGAATTTTAACTGGGGCGTGAGTCCAAGGACCTCTGTAACCTGGGATTGCCTCAATTAATGCAACTTCTTCAAGTTTTGGGCGCCCATGCTTTCGTGTGCAAGTGACACGGGTGTAGAACTCACCCTGTCCTGAAATGTCCCGCTTCCGCTTGGCTTGGTCTGTGAGCAAGAAAGTCAAATGACCTGACAAATTGTGAGCGGCAAAGAGCACCTTTGCCTCTTGGAATTGCTCAACAGTGCTTATATGCATAATATTACCATCGACCTGATGGCCTTGTGCTAAACCTCTAGTCATCGTTTGCAGATGCAGCAACTTTGGCCGCATTGTCCATTCTTGGAATCTCAAGTCTGTCACGGTGGCATATTGATTTGGGTGCCATGTACTTTGGGTTTGTGTGGATGGGTTTTGCCAGTTATCCGCCCAGTCGTTTCCCCATCGCTCCCATGCATGCCACGTGTTTTTATCATAAAAGGATGTCCCCCACCTGTTGGGGGAGGCCTTGTTACCTGACCAATTTCCAGCTGTTGTATTCATTGACGTCTTTTGTCTGGACGTGTGCGTTCCCAAGGCTTGTGGGATTTGCACAGCAACGCTAT
>CAMXCT020001591.1:2500-20000 GCA_947184155.2 Cladocopium goreaui | reverse complement strand
AGAAGACACTTTCTTAGCATAATTTTAGCCAATTTTAGCTGCTATTGATTTCTTTAGCTTAAACTAATCATCTTGCATCTCTTTGATTCTCTGTGCCCTTTACATGTCTTGCTTTGGCTCAGTAAACTGTCAAGCGAGGAAATCTTTGCCAAAATGGACTGCACATTTTGCTTGAAAGCAAAGGTATACTACTATGATATATTGATATATATATATTGTGGTTCTGACATCATGCGCAATAATGTATGCTATAACAAATTCTGACATCTTCTCTTCGAGAAAAAGTTCAAGTCTTCCCGCCTGAGGCTTGTTGCCGCTCTTGGACTGCAGGTATGTTGCTGTGGCACCCTTGATGGCTCCGCAGGCTGTGTGTCCGAGCACCAAGACCATCTTGGACTGCAGGGCGGCAACGCAGAACTCCAAGCTGCCAAGTACGCTGCCTTCGGCGTGGGTGCAGGTGTTGCCAGCATTGCGCAGCACGAAGATGTCACCAGGCATGGCATCAAACACAGTCTCCAAAGGAGCACGGGAATCCGCACAGCCAATGATGGCAGTGTGTGGTGCCTGACCCTCTTTGACCAGGGCCTTCCTCATTGCTGGAGTGATCTTTCCTGAAATTGCAGCACCAGAGGTGAAGCGAGCATTGCCCTCCTTCAGCAGCTTCAATGCCTCTTGGGATGGCAAGGGGCCATCAGTTGTTGTGCGGATGGGCAATGCCTGGAGGGATGGTGGCAAGCTTGGGTCGGAGCGGAGCAATTCAGCCTGCCTGGGAGAGCGGCCAAGGAACTCAACTCGACCAGTCTCCAAATGGTAGATACCACCCTGGATTTCCACGTTGCCGCTCTTCACAAGCTCCCTGAGGGATGGGCTGTACTTCAACAAGAACTCGATGGAGCTAAAGACGTTCACGCGCACAGAGTGGGACACCAACTGGTCCTGATCGGCGCCAACACCAAGCTCCTCTTCGGCCTGCTTTGCGACGCCAGACAAACCCACCAGCAGACCCTCAAGTGCACTGCCTGCACTCTTGGAGGCCTTGCCTTCCTTGCTGGCAAGGTAGGTCGCAGTAGCTCCGGCAATGGCTCCGCACTTGGTGTGGCCCATCACCAAAATCAACTTGGAGCCCAACTTGCCACAGCAGAACTCCAAGCTGCCAACCATGCTGCCTTCCGCATGGGTGCAAGTGTTGCCTGCATTCCTCAAGACAAACAAGTCACCTGGCATGGCATCGAACACAGTGTCAACTGGCACACGGGAATCTGCGCAGCCAAGGATTGCGGTGTGGGGTGCCTGCCCATGGCTCACCAAAGCTTCACGCATCTTGAGAGTGGCGTGCTTGGCCAAAGGAGCACCCACAGCGAAGCGCTCGTTGCCAGCCTTCAGCATCTTCAAAGCTTCCTCAGCAGGAACTGCACTGTCCACTGTGGTGCGCACTCCATGCTCACCTCGTGCGGAAGGGCCATAGCCAGAGGTGCGGCCACCCTCACGAGTCATGGATGGGGGAAGCCCAAGGTTGGTGCTCAAAAGGGTGGACTGCTGTGGAGAACGTCCCATGAACTCCACCTTTCCAGAGTCCAGGTGATAGATGCCACCCTGGATCTCGACCTGTCCACTCTTAACCTTCTCCCGCAATGGGGCGCTGTACTTCAGCAAGAAGTCGATAGTGTGGAAGACGTTCACGCGCACAGCGTGGGCTGCGACCTCATCTGCATCAGTGTGGGAACCCATGTCGGCCACGGCCTTCTCCGCCACTGGGGCCAAGTCCAACAGCAGACCCTCCAGGGCAGACTCAACACTGGCGGTCTCAGACTTCTTTGCCGCCAGGTAGGCGTTCGTGGCACCATAGACGGCACCGCACTTGGTGTGGCCAAGCACCAAAATCATGCGGGCACCCAGCTTGCCGGTGCAGAACTCCAAGCTGCCAACCATGCTGCCCTCGGCGTGGGTGCAGGTGTTGCCAGCATTGCGCAGCACAAAGATGTCACCAGGCAGGGCATCAAAGATGGTCTCCAAAGGTGCCCGGGAATCTGCACAGCCAATGATGGCAGTGTGTGGTGCCTGTCCCATGTCAACAAGCTCCTGGCGCATTTTCTCGTTGGTTCGAGTTGCGGTAGGCTCTCCCTTGATGAAGCGTGCGTTGCCCTCCTTCAAGAGCTTCAGAGCCTCATCAGGAGGCATGGGCGCATCTGCGGTGGTGCGCACTTTCCTGCCTCAGAATGCCAGAGATTTAGAAGTTGGATTTGACAGTCACCCCAGATACATGACATCAGACATATCTGCGATTGCATGACATGGAACAAATACTAGGGGAATCTAGGGGACATCTCAAAACAGGCACAGTGACAACATCGCTGTCCCACCGGTTACCGCCATGTTTTTCTACATGGCACATCCAGCCCACCAAGGCCCTGGCTGCTTGGAGATGCCATGATGGAACCTATCGGCTGAGATGCTGATAGGACCGGTTGATGATGGTTGATGTCTCTTGACTGAACCAAAATGTCTCTTGACAGTCCGTCAACAGCGCCAGCATCTGAAATGCTGTATGCTCAAGCATCTGAAAGCATCTAAATATATCTAAAATCATTTATCAAATATATCATATATCTAAATATATCTACAAATTAAATATAATATATAATATATATGAATAATTCTAAATATATTATCTAAATTCATACAAATGCTTCTTGCCAACGGAAGGAGATCGGAGTGAACTGAAGTGACCTGGTCAGCTTCAAAGCCAGCAGATTGATGTGCGGATTTCTGTCGGACTTCCGCTGTCGATGTTTTGTTTGTCCCGTACGCCGCATCTTGCCGCGCAAAAGACCAGATGCTGCAGATTCTGCAGCATTAGCAAAACAGCATTGCCAAATGATTTGTCATATCAGGCATTCAAAGTGCTGTTTTCCTCTGCTGAAAACTGACTGTGATATACTGTAATTAAAAGGAAAATCCGCGTGCATACACTCCTGGCAGCCACAACATACGTTAACAAGAAGTCAAATCACTCATGACAGAGATGGCGGCAGAGCAGCACCAGATTTCACCAAGGTGGCTTGAGCTGGGCTCTCCCCCAAGAACTCCACATGCCCGGTCTCCAGGTCGTAGATGCCACCCTGGATCTCAACCTCACCTGCAGCAACCTCCAGGTCCCAGTGATGGCGGGCATGTGGCAAAATGATGCAAGATGAGACAATATGATTCGATGCAATATGGTCATGTCATCGATGGCACACTATCTTGACGCAAGAAGAAACCCAAACACATCCAAAAACACACCAATCTTTCTTGCAGGTGGCCGGTTCGAACATGCAAAGTTGTATACAACTAAGGTTGAGTTGAGCCGATAACCCAGGCAACACCGAGCAGGTGGATTCGACAGTCGCGGGCCCTGTTCTTTTACCTTTCCACTGGATGAAGAATATAAAACGTACTAACATGAAAATACACCTCAATCAAAGATCAACGCAATGCAACCACATGAAAAACCTGCATCCGGGTTCCGGTGCCTTTTCCAAAAAGACATAACGACTGCTAGGCAAGAATTGTGACAAACTGAAGCTATCAACAAGCTTTGACAAAATAGGCCAACATAGTAAATAGGAATGGTTCCCCAACTTGTTGGCAAATAGGAATGTAAATGTCCACACTTGCAGATCACCATAGCATTCAGCATTACTGTAAATAAATGTAAATAAGATCATCCCAATGTCAAGTATGACATGAAGCATCTGGAGACTCTCAACCAAAGCTGATGACCCAACATCCGCGCACAAATCCACCAAGCCTTCTCTCGAACGAGTGGGCTGTACTTCAAAAGGAAGTCAATGGTGTGGAAGACGTTCCTTGCAGCAGAGTTGATGATGCAGAAGGTCCTGGATCCTACGAAAATACTGAAAATATCAAAAAACGTCCTGATTCTGGAGATTGGTTGGATAAAGATGGATAGATTGTTTCCATATTCTGCAACAATTTGAGGGGTTCAGGTCCCAAGCCCCTGCCTACTAGGGGCTGTATGCCAAGAAACAGCTTGATGGTCCTGTCCACGATCTGCGCCTCCGTTGCGCCTTCACCCAACTCCTCAGACGCCTTCTTTGCCACGTCGCTGAGGCCAACCAGCAAGGCATCCAAGGCTTTGGTGACCTGGCAGCGTGCGAAGTTCGTGCCTAGGATTCAGCGGAAGACACTTACGAGTACTTACCAGTAGCATCTTTTGGCTCAAATATTTCTTTCTCTCTTTGCATCTCTTTGATTGTCTTTGCCCTTTACATTCTTCCTTTGGATCAGTCGACTGTCAAGGGAGGACATCATTGCCGACATATCCGACATCAACTGCATGAGAGAGAGAGAGAGAGAGCAAAGCTTTTCCCAAGCGTCCACATTGAGAAGAAACTCAAGCATGACTTTGCCTAATTACACAGTCCCTACAAAGCTGTGGTACACTGTGGTATGGTATTGAATCTCTTTGGGTAAGGTTGATTTATTCCCGCCTGAGGCTTGTTGCCAGTCTTGGACTGCAGGTATGTTGCTGTGGCACCCTTGATGGCTCCGCAGGCTGTGTGTCCGAGCACCAAGACCATCTTGGACTGCAGGGCGGCAACGCAGAACTCCAAGCTGCCAAGTACGCTGCCTTCGGCGTGGGTGCAGGTGTTGCCAGCATTGCGCAGCACGAAGATGTCACCAGGCATGGCATCAAACACAGTCTCCAAAGGAGCACGGGAATCCGCACAGCCAATGATGGCAGTGTGTGGTGCCTGACCCTCTTTGACCAGGGCCTTCCTCATTGCTGGAGTGATCTTTCCTGAAATTGCAGCACCAGAGGTGAAGCGAGCATTGCCCTCCTTCAGCAGCTTCAATGCCTCTTGGGATGGCAAGGGGCCATCAGTTGTTGTGCGGATGGGCAATGCCTGGAGGGATGGTGGCAAGCTTGGGTCGGAGCGGAGCAATTCAGCCTGCCTGGGGGAGCGGCCAATGAATTCAACTCGACCAGTCTCCAAATGGTAGATACCTCCCTGGATTTCCACGTTGCCGCTCTTCACAAGCTCCCTCAGAGATGGGCTGTACTTCAACAAGAACTCGATGGAGCTAAAGACGTTCACGCGCACAGAGTGGGACACCAACTGGTCCTGATCGGCGCCAACACCAAGCTCCTCTTCGGCCTGCTTTGCGACACCAGACAAACCCACCAGCAGACCCTCAAGTGCACTGCCTGCACTCTTGGAGGCCTTGCCTTCCTTGCTGGCAAGGTAGGTCGCAGTAGCTCCGGCAATGGCTCCGCACTTGGTGTGGCCCATCACCAAAATCAACTTGGAGCCCAACTTGCCACAGCAGAACTCCAAGCTGCCAACCATGCTGCCTTCCGCATGGGTGCAAGTGTTGCCTGCATTCCTCAAGACAAACAAGTCACCTGGCATGGCATCGAACACAGTGTCAACTGGCACACGGGAATCTGCGCAGCCAAGGATTGCGGTGTGGGGTGCCTGCCCATGGCTCACCAAAGCTTCACGCATCTTGAGAGTGGCGTGCTTGGCCAAAGGAGCACCCACAGCGAAGCGCTCGTTGCCAGCCTTCAGCATCTTCAAAGCTTCCTCAGCAGGAACTGCACTGTCCACTGTGGTGCGCACTCCATGCTCACCTCGTGCGGAAGGGCCATAGCCAGAGGTGCGGCCACCCTCACGAGTCATGGATGGGGGAAGCCCAAGGTTGGTGCTCAAAAGGGTGGACTGCTGTGGAGAACGTCCCATGAACTCCACCTTTCCAGAGTCCAGGTGATAGATGCCACCCTGGATCTCGACCTGTCCACTCTTAACCTTCTCCCGCAATGGGGCGCTGTACTTCAGCAAGAAGTCGATAGTGTGGAAGACGTTCACGCGCACAGCGTGGGCTGCGACCTCATCTGCATCAGTGTGGGAACCCATGTCGGCCACGGCCTTCTCCGCCACTGGGGCCAAGTCCAACAGCAGACCCTCCAGGGCAGACTCAACACTGGCGGTCTCAGACTTCTTTGCCGCCAGGTAGGCGTTCGTGGCACCATAGACGGCACCGCACTTGGTGTGGCCAAGCACCAAAATCATGCGGGCACCCAGCTTGCCGGTGCAGAACTCCAAGCTGCCAACCATGCTGCCCTCGGCGTGGGTGCAGGTGTTGCCAGCATTGCGCAGCACAAAGATGTCACCAGGCAGGGCATCAAAGATGGTCTCCAAAGGTGCCCGGGAATCTGCACAGCCAATGATGGCAGTGTGTGGTGCCTGTCCCATGTCAACAAGCTCCTGGCGCATTTTCTCGTTGGTTCGAGTTGCGGTAGGCTCTCCCTTGATGAAGCGTGCGTTGCCCTCCTTCAAGAGCTTCAGAGCCTCATCAGGAGGCATGGGCGCATCTGCGGTGGTGCGCACTTTCCTGCCTCAGAAGCATGCCAGAACTTCTTCAGAAAAGCATCAAAATATATCAAAATAATAACATGCGATAATATGAAATCAAACAAATACGCACAAAAACCAAGTCAGGGATATCAAGTGATGTCAAGTGGTTGGTTCGAACAGCAGTCTCTTTGACCTAGCATCAGACTGCACTTTGATGCTGTAGGATTTATTGCAGGGAAAAGCCAGTCTGTCGGTGGCAAAATCAAGGGCGGCAGTGGATGTAAAATTTGTCAAATGTTGTTACTAGCTTGTAGAACTACTGTACATCACCCTCTTGGGTGCATTGTTCACTGAAAGCACGGGTCACACAGCCCACGGCAAGCATACTATCGAAAGTTACATCAGTCAACACCAAAGGATAGCTGACAGCTGCTACTGCAGGCAATTTGTTTGGCACTTTACTGCAGAAAGGAAGCAAGACCTGAAAAAAAAAGGAAGATGAACAGAACGAAGGACGCTAGTGAAAACGGATGGGATGACAGAATGAACAAACCTGCTTGGACATCTTGGACTGTGGAGAAGAATGGGAAAAAATTGCAAATGAAGCCGAACCATGCCGAACCCTTACCCCAGGCCATTGTCAGGCACCTTGAGAAGCCATCGTGATTTGAAACGAAGAAAGATCAGGGGGCACGGAGTTGGTATGCTTTGCGGCTGCACCAGAGTCAGTTGAAGCGCAAAACCGCGAAAATTGCAAAACTTCGCTGATCTGTTTGGAACAAGTCTCCTATTCCACGGTTCTCCAAGAACCTAATGTGAAATATTATGAAACATTCATCACAAAAAGGAAAACATCGACAGTACCTTTCATGCGGCTGCAGATCATAAAGTTTGAGAGCCTAATCTAAAAATGTTGTGACACGCGGCTGTTGTCATGAATGTACGTGAATGTCTTCCCCAATTTTCCGATCCAGGGAAAAAGGCTTGGCGCCCAAAGGAAAAAAGCCAGTACTTTGGCTTGTTTCGTATGTCTTCCGGCACTGTCCTTCTCGATCTCGTCCTAGGCACCAGAGAACCCGGTGCTGTCACTATCGCAACCACATCTATTTGGGGGTGAGAGGAACTGCCTCGGAATGGCCTAATGATTCATGGGCATTCTGCAGTGATTATCAGTGATTCACATGTCAAATAAACCTTTTAAACTGGCAGTGCCATCGGAGGTGTTGAGATCGAGCTGAAACCAATTATTTGGGGGGGTCTTAAGTCATGGAGATCCCCAGTCGTCACCATGGGTTTCAATACTAAGTCATCATCCGAGTCATCCATGACGATTTGGGATGCCGTGACTTTGGAAACCTCCATTGATCTGACATGATCTGATCACATCTTTCCACCCGGCCTTGATTCGCGCATCTCGCTCTTCTCGCGCATGCTTCTCCCAAATGGCCGTGGCCTGAGTTGCGGTTCTGTGGGACAAGACCGGTAACTTCCTGAACGAATAGATATAGATATAGATATAGATATAGATATAGATATAGATATAGATATAGATATAGATATAGATATAGATATAGATATAGATATAGATATAGATAGATATAGATATAGATATAGATATATATAGATATAGATATAGATATATAGATATATAGATATAGATATATAGATATAGATATATAGATATATAGATATAGATATAGATATAGATATAGATATAGATATAGATAGATATAGTACATATCATTCCCAGATAATGTGAAAATGTTTGAAAGTGTGCATCTATGTAATGCCCCAGCTCCAAACAACATATGTTCTCTGTGGAATTTTGTGGAGCTATACAGACTTTCATCGTTGTTCAGATATGATCAACACCAGGAACCTGGGTCATCCTGGGTCACCTGACCGCCGCTTGCATCCTGGCAAGAAACAGCCAAAGTCCAATTGTGCTTAGTCTGTTCCCGTCCTATTCCCATCCTATTCCCATTGCCATCTTTGTCTCAGAGGGTCGGATTCATAGAGAATGTGGCCCTGAGGACTTGTCCCAGGCGTTTCAACATTTCTCGCAAAACAAGATGCATCTCGGCCCTGCCCCATGTTTCGAGCATCGGTGCCTCTCGCGGACGGATGTGCATTTGCCGTCTGGTGGCCCGTCCAAGGCCAGCAACTGGCATGTGGCTTCGTTTGCGTTCGCACCCAGAATGGAATCAATGGACATTGTGGATGGCAATCCAGGCAATACCTCAAGCCTACCAGCCTGGGAATTTACCATTTACCGACCCTCCATCCGGATATACAATCTTCATTGCCCAACCATTCTTATTCCCTGCCACCTCACCATCTGCAGAATCCTGATGAGAAAGGTCACAGCTGTCAGCTGATCTTCCGAAAAAGCCAGAATTTCAGAGTGTCATCATCTATAAAATCTATCATCGCAACATATGGGTGGTTCCAAACATTGGGGACTCCAAACCATTGGCTGTCCCATTGAAAATCATGAAATTTGGATCACTTGGGACTGTCACCCAGGTCACCGAGGTCACCGTCCTTGAAGCCAGCAAGGCGCATGAGCTCTTTACCAGCCGAACCTGGAAAATGTTGGAAAAGACTTGGGACGTTTACGGAGTTTACGGTGTTTCGTGAAAAATGCTGAAAGACTCAAGACTGAGACCCCAAAATTCTCAAAGTCCGCAATATCCGACAAATCCCAAAATTCTCAACGCAAAGAGCAGCCGGATGGAACCTGCAACATCCAGCAGCTTGGATTTCAGCGCGGCGTTGCTGCATTTCAGCTGCCTGCAATCAGCAAACTATGCTGCTGCCCAAGTGGAGAGTCCAGAGTCCCAGAGTCCCAGCGTCCCTCGCCTGAATTTGGCCTCCTCGGGGTTCTGCAATGTATTGTCCAACACCTTGGTTCGGAAACAGCCTCTGAGTCAACGTGTTTTCTTCGATGCATTTCCGAAAATTGTGACTGTATACGAAGTGTGTAAGAGTCCGCCAAAGATTCGCAAACACATAGACTCCCAGACCATTTTGACCGTCAAAGAGGCTTCAAGCCGCATGCTCCAACAGCTAGTTGTTGTGGAATTGTACCAAAAATACCCTCGTATTGCTATGGAACGCCATCATGGTCTCATCCATAGCAGCCCTTCCCCCGTCAAACTTGTTCGCAACAATGGCCTCAGACTCCCCCAGCTGGCAACATTTTCTCCAAGGTCAGACAGCTCTCAGAAATTGAAAACGGGGTGAAACCATTCAGAGGTTCTACATGGTTCTACGACACAACTACTTTCAAGTTTCACTCTTGACATGATTCTCATCAAATGATCCTAATCTGCGAGTTCAGCAAAGGATGGGTCTGGTTTCCCATCCCAATCGTCTAGTTCGCGTGCAGCACACCATCTGTGAAACGTTCACTGGGTGGCAACAGCTCCACCGAGAATCAGCACACGGCCAGGGCTTTTAGCTCAGTTCAGCTTGCAACTGATTGATGCGCTCAACCAATGTCCATATCTCGCCAGCAACACTTGGAGAGAAAAAGGCCGGCAACATCCCCGACTTGACTGTAAGCCTCGAGTACCTGACTATGATTCTTGCATCTCAAATTTCACAGACCGTCATTGGGTTAAAAAAATCTTCAGAATCCCTGTCATCTCCAGCCTCAGGATGGACATTGATCTGCTTTCCAGACAGTCCCTTGCGGATAAGCCTCTCCTCAGAGGTTTGCCATGGAAAAATGTGGCAGTGAAAATGTTGTTTCGTCTAGACTGCATGGTGAAATTAGGAAATTCAAACCAGAAGAAAATGGAAGTTTCGTGCAAACCGCACTGAGGAGCACGGTCAAATTCGGTTTCGGAAGCATGTTCGCACTCTCATTTTGAATGCTTTCGCATTTTCTCCAGAATGGGGTGAATATTATTGAAATATTGGGTTGTTAAATTTCTAAAAAAACTGTTTTCCGGTGTGATCCTTTCGCCACCGTCATCAAGTTGACGACCCATCTGCCTTGACGTCTCGAATCTCCCGCGCAACGGCCTGACGCATTTTTGGTCTGCGCAATGGCATTCGGAAGCGTGCACAAAGTCAGATCTGGTTGGTCAAACTATCCTTACGTAACTCTATGTCTCTATGTTTCTATGTCTCTATGTCTCTATGTCTCTATGTTTTCTATGCCTCCATGTCTCTATGTCTCTATGTCTCTATGTTTTCTATGCCTCTATGTCTCTATGTCTCTATGTCTCTTTGTCTCTATGTCTCTATGTTTCTATGTTTCTATGTCTCTATGTCTCTATGTCTCTATGTCTCTATGTCTCTATGTCTCTATGTCTCTATGTTTCTATGTCTCTATGTTTTCTATGCCTCTATGTCTCTATGTCTCTATGTCTCTTTGTCTCTATGTCTCTATGTTTCTATGTTTCTATGTCTCTATGTCTCTATGTCTCTATGTCTCTATGTTTTCTATGCCTCTATGTCTCTATGTCTCTTTGTCTCTATGTCTCTATGTTTCTATGTCTCTATGTCTCTAGGTCTCTACGTTTCTATGTTTCTGTGTCTCTATGTTTCTATGTCTCATGTTTCTATGTTTCCATGCCTCTATGTCTCTATGTTTCTATGCCTCTATGTCTCTATGTCTCTATGTCTCTATGTTTCTATGTCTCTATGCCTCTTTGTTTCTATGTCTCTATGTCTCTATGCCTCTATGTCTCTACATGACTGTATGTCTGTTTTCCTCTATGTCTCTATGTTTCTATGTCTCTATGCTTCTATGCCTCTATGTCTCTATGTTTCTATGTCTCTATGTCTCTATGTCTCTATGCCTCTATGTCTCTATGTCTCTTTGTCTCTATGTCTCTATGTTTCTATGTTTCTATGTCTTTATGTCTCTATGCCTCTATGTCTCTATGTTTTCTATGCCTCTATGTCTCTATGTCTCTATGTCTCTTTGTCTCTATGTTTCTATGTCTCTATGTCTCTATGTCTCTAGGTCTCTAGGTTTCTATGTCTCATGTCTCTATGTTTCTATGCCTCTATGTTTCTATGTCTCTATGCCTCTATGTCTCTATGTCTCTATGCCTCTATGTCTCTATGTTTCTATGTTTCTATGTCTCTATGTCTCTATGTCTCTATGTTTTCTATGCCTCTATGTCTCTATGTCTCTATGTCTCTTTGTCTCTATGTCTCTATGTCTCTATGTTTCTATGTTTCTATGTCTCTATGTCTCTATGTCTCTATGCCTCTATGTCTCTATGTCCCTATGCTTCTATGTCTCTATGTTTCTATGTCTCTATGTTTCTAAATTTTATGTTTCTATGTCTCTATGTCTCTATGTCTCTATGCCTCTATGTCTCTATGTCCCTATGCTTCTATGTCTCTATGTTTCTATGTCTCTATGTTTCTAAATTTTATGTTTCTATGTCTCTATGTCTCTATGTCTCTATGTCTCTAGGTCTCTAGGTTTCTATGTTTCTGTGTCTCTATGTTTCTATGTCTCTATGTTTCTATGTCTCTATGTCTCTATGTCTCTACATGACTGTATGTCTGTTTGCCTCTATGTCTCTATGTTTCTATGTCTCTATGCTTCTATGCCTCTATGTCTCTATGTTTCTATGTCTCTATGTCTCTATGTCTCTATGCCTCTATGTCTCTATGTCTCTATGTCCCTATGTCTCTATGTTTCTATGTCTCTACGTTTCTGTGTCTCTATGCCTCTATGTTTCTATGTGTCTTTGTCTCTATGCCTCTATGCCTCTATGTCTCTACATGCCTGTATATCTGTATGTATGTATGTCTGTCTGTCTCTGTCTGTCTGTATGTATGTATCGCTGGGGGGCTGACCTTTGCCCGAAATCCACGGATGCGGGACTGCAATCTGCTGTGTTGTTTCCGTGCGTGTTTTTCGCACACTGCGAGCATGCAAAATATTGATATTACCTGCGTCTCGTGGCATTTTTGCGCTTACCGAAGACGGTGCCAAAATCACCTTTTGAAGCGTATCTTAAAGATATCCTCCGAAATTTGCAGTGTTTCGAGCGGTTAATTGAAACCGCAACAAACCGCAAGACTTTGCAAGAACACCAAAATAATCCAACCCTAAATAAACCCTAAACAAACCCTAAACATCCTTAAACCAACCCTAAATGAACCATAAATCCAAAACCCTAAATAGACCCTAAAACAAAAGTGAATCAACCCAGCTTTGCAACCCAACAGCATACCTGAATCTTCCACCTACGTCTTTTTTCAGACCCTGTGCCAAAGTCCTGTTTTTTCAGTACCCAGAAAACTTTTCAGGACCTACTCTCAAATTCAGGACCTGGCCATTTTGGGGTATCAATGGTAATGGCAATCATTGGGTGCAAACATGTGAAACCAACATTTGGTGGATATTCAAGCCATTGGCATTGATCCACGCAAATAAAAGCACTCCCAGCCCAAACTCATGGCAAGGCAGGATCAGAATATAGTATATTCCAGAAAGTATGTCAGAATAGATGCCAGATAGGATGCCAGAAAGAATGTCAAATAGAATCTCAGACAAGAATGTAAGATAGTATGTCAGAACATATATGCCACATATACGTCCAGATGATATGTCAGAAACTATGTCAGAATAGTGTGTCGGGGTGGGGATCACTCTTAGTAAGGCAATTTTGAAAATATATTTCAGGTTCCGAATTTTCAAACTGTTGTCCTTCAGGCGCCGAAGCTCCCGTTGAAGGTCAGCATCGCCCCATGTCAACTGGTCCAGTCCCACTTCCATTTCAACAAGTCCAACTTCATCGATTAGGGTGTTGGTTGAATGGACTTGGGACTCTAGCTGGCACGGCATCCCTTGTAACCCTGTAGACACTGTAGTGGGCAAAAAGATTGTAACACACAGAATCAGCATCATTTTGATCAGGCATTCTTTTTGCTAATCCTTTCTCCCTATTACGAAAAATACCCCCAAATGACAAAAACTAGGGGCGATTTCCAATTTTGGGAAATGTCAAATTGGTTAATCTGATTTTTAATTGATCCCCTTGAGGAAACAATTTTAAAAATGAAGGTACCATGTGAGGGTTTCACCCCCAAAGAATAAAAACCTAGTCAACACCGGGGTGTCTTTTATTGGGGTCCGTCCTTTAAAATCGTCAATTTTAGTTTTTTTAAATTCAGGTGTTAGTGTTTTATTTGATACTAGGCGAAAGCTTCGAAATCCTATTCTTGGCAGTATTCTATTTAAAGATTATTTTCATGGATTTTGAAATTAGAAACAAAAACCGGTTTAATCCCTTCCCCCTGTTGCTAAACAGTCGCCCCTTCACCCACCCACCCAAATAACAAACACCTGGAGGAGTTTTTAGTATTGGGGGGTCTTTAGTATTAGGGTACGAAGTTTCCCCCTAATACTGATAAAACACACACACACACATATATATATATACACATATTTCTATTTCAAAATCGATCAGATTTCTTTCTTTTTAAATCCAATTAAAATATGGCAAACAAGTGGATTCCGAAGCTTAATATCAAATAAAAACCCCCAACATAAAAAAACTATGTATGTTTTTCTATTTCGAAATCGATTAGATTTGCTTTTAAAAATTAAATAAAATATGGCCAAAAAATTGGATGTCGAAGCTTTTCCCTTATATTAAACCCTAATATCATTTTGTTTTTTTTCCTGTTTCAAAATCGATTAGATTTCCTTTTGAAATCTAATGAAAAAAACAAAATTGATTTTGAAGCTTTCCCCTAATATCAAATTAAAATCCAATTATTAAAATATGTTCAAAAATTGGCTTTCGATGCTTCCCCTAATCTTGCATGAAAAAATCCAATATAAAAAACTAAATTTGTTCTATTTCAGAATCGATTAGATTTCCTTGTAAATTCAAATTAAGATATTGCCAGAAATTCGATTTCGAAGCTTTCCCCTCATATTAAACCCTCATATCAAAGACTATTTTTTCTATATCAAAATTCATTAGATTTCCTTTTGGAATCTAATTAGAATATGGTCAAAAATTGGATTTTGAAGTTTTCCCCTAATATTACATTAAAAAACCCTAATATAAAATATTATTTTTTCTTTTTTGAAATCGATTCGATTTCCTTTTAAATTGTAGTAACAAAAATAAAAACAAAAACCGGATTTCGAAATGTTTCCTCTAATATCAAATTACCAGCCCTAATATATGTTTAAAAAAACTGCTTCAAAATCGATTAGTTTTCTGTTTAACATATAATTAAGATATTGCTAAAAATTGGATTTCGAAGTTTTCCCCTAAGATTAAATTAAAAACACTAATAAAAAAAAAACTATGTTTTTTCGATTTCAAGAATCGATTAGATTTCCTTTTGACATCCAGCAAAAATATTGCCAGGAAATGCCAAAAAGTGGATTTCGAAGTTTTCCCCCAATATTATATAAACGTTGTAATATAAAATACTTTTTTTTTCGACCTTAAAAGACCCTAGTTTAAAAAATCACCGGGGCTGACTAGTTTTTATTTTTTGGTGGTGAAATCCTGAAATGGGACCTTCATGTTTAATTTGTTTTTGAAAAGGTATCAATTAAAAGTCAAACTGGCCAGCCTGAAATTTCCCAAAATTCAACGCGGACCCTAGTAAAAGGAATCAATGTAATATTTTAGTATTTAGGGTACGTTTAGTAAAAGGAGGTGAGGATTAGTAAGGTTTTCAATTTAATATAAGGGGAAGCTTCGAAATCCAATTTGGCAAGATTTGAGCTAGATTTCGAACAGGAATTCAATCAGTTTTGAAATATAAAGTTCATTTTTTAAAACGAATGTTTTCAATTTAATGTCAGGGGGAAGCTTCGGAATCCAATTTTGGCAATATTTTAGTTAGATGTTATTTAAAAAATGTTTTCCAATCTAGTTTTTTTAACCAAGGGGGAAGTTTCGCACCCTCATACTAAATACCCACTAAATACAAAAAAACTATTCCGTGTGTTCATTATTGGGTGGGGAGGGGCAGACGGTTTATTATGACGCAGGGATTGGTCAGGCATCACTTGCTGGAATTATTGGATTCTTTTGGGATGATTGGTATGATGTTTAGTCAGGCATGGTTCCCTTCAGTCATGCACGATTTTTGCAACAATCCTATTTAGGCACGACCCCAAAATCCCAGCCCGGCAAATTCCGGCCCGGGCCCGGCAAATTCCGGCCCGCGCCCTGCAAATTCCGGCCCTGCGTTTTTCCAAAATCAGGCAAAACCAGTAAATCAGGTATTAAGTCAGATGTAGTTACCTTTTAAGTCATTAAGGCTAGTCAGGCATGGTTCCAGTGGGTACCTTTTAATTGTGAAGGCTAGTCAGGCATGGTTCCCTGAATTCAGGGGCATGGGTACCTTTTAATTATGAAGGCTAGTCAGGCATGGGTTCTGTTAAGTCAGGCGTGGGTGGGTACTTCTTAATTATGAAGGCTAGTCAGGCATGGTTCCCTTAAGCCGGGTGTGGTTACGCTTTAAGTCATTCATGAAGGCTAGTCAGGCATGGGTACCTTTTAAGTGATGAAATCTGAATCAGGCGGAGCTCCTATTCTAAATGTGTTAAATCCAATTGTTCAGTGTGGAAAATCGATTTTTTGGCTGGTCTACGGGCAAACCCTGTGTCTTCCAATAACATAGCGTGCTGATGTCGCTTGCCTGCATAATAGTTAAGGCCAAAGCTTAGGTCATCAGTGTGATCCTGAAATGGCGCCACGACCAAGAAGATGACATGTGTAAAGTGGGCCCTGGATTAACAAAGGCTGACTAATGAATTTGGAGGATGCCACTAAAGTATGACATGTAATCACTTTTGAGGAGCACTCTATGGCACGCAGCGCGCGCAGCCTGCTTTACGGTTTAGCGTTTGAAAGTATTAGGCTTTGCCTCTATGGCACGCAGCGTTTGAAAGTTTAACCGTTTACCTCTATGGCAGGCTGTGCGCGCAGTACGCCTTACGGTTTAAAGTTTGAAAGTTTTAGGGTTTATGTGTGTGGCACGCAGTGCGCGCATTAGGGTTTAGGGTTTGGAAGTTTTATCGTTTATTTTATTGCATGCAGCGTGCACAGCGTGGGTTGAACTTTAGGGTTTCGAAGTTTTAGGGTTAACCTCCATGACACGATGGTTTAGGGTTTGGAGATTTTAAGGGGTACTTCTATGGCACACAGCGCGCGCAGCGCGCGTTAGGGTTTAGGGTTTGGAAATTTTAGGGTTTATTTTATTGCATGCAGCGCGCGCACCGCGGGTTAAACTTTAGGGTTTGGAAGTTGCATAACACGATGGCTTAGGGTTTGGAAATTTTAGGGTTTACTTCTCTGGGGCACAGCGCGCGCACCGCGCATTAGGGTTTAGGGTTTGGAAGTTTTAGGGTTTACTTTATTGCATGCAGCGCGCGCAGCGCGCGCAGCGCGCATAGAGTTTAGGGTTTGGAAGTTTTAGGGTTTCAAGGGTTCCAAGGTTCCAGGGTACCAGGGTCCCACAGTTTCAGGGCTCCAAGGTTTCCAGGGTTCCAAGGGTTCCAGGGTTTCAGGGTTCCAGGATCCCAGCAGGGTGCCAGGTGTGCAGGGTTGCAGGGAAACCTTGGAACCCCGGAACCCTGGTTGCAACCCTGGAACCGGACACCCTGGAACCCAAAACCCTGGAACTGGACCCTTCGACCGTGGAACCCTGAAAACCCTTGCAACCTTGGCACCCGGAAACCCCTCACGGATTAATGGAAACCCTGCAACCTTGGCACCCCTGGAACCTTGGGAACCCCTGCAACCCTGCACACTGGCACCCTCCTGCTGGGATACTGGAACCCTGAAAACCCTTGAACCCTTGGAAAACCCTGGAACCCTGGAAAACTGGAACCCTGAAACCGTGGGACCCTGGTACCCTGGAACCCTGAAACCTTGGAACCCCGGAACCCTGGAACCCTGGAACCCTGGAACCCCGGAACCCTGGAACCCTGAAACCCTGGAACCTTGGAACCCTGCGACCGTGGAACCCTGAAAGCTTGGAACCTTGGCACCCAGGAACCCTCAAGGATTCTGGAACCCTGCTACCTTGGAACCCTGGAACCTTGGGTTCCAGGGTTTCAGGGTTCCAGGGTTCCAGGGTTCCGGGGTTCCAAGGTTTCAGGGTTCCAGGGTTCCAGG
>CAMXCT020001590.1:90000-143181 GCA_947184155.2 Cladocopium goreaui | reverse complement strand
GTGTTTTTTTGAACCATGGTTGTCGTTCAAGGGGATTTTGAATGGTTTGAACCATAGTTGGGAGCCAAAAAAATGTCAAATCGGAGAACAATGAGTAATGATATGTATATAGGGGCACAAATAGATCGTATTGGGATATATTCGGAGCTAACCCATGATAACCCTATCTAATATATATATATATATATATATTATATATATATATATTATATATATTATATATATATATATATTATATGCGTATATGTATCTATCTATCTGTATATATATATTCCTATATTACATCCCAAATATAAAGATTGGGATATATTGGAAAATCACGAGGACAACGAATTACATCAGTGACACATTGAGGGTGTATCCAACAAGACGGGAATCAAAGAAGAACATTTCAGAGTTGCGCTCCTGAAACGGACAATCAAATGAGATAGATTTCCTCTGGGCCTGTGGGCGTGACTTGCAAATCGAGTACCTTCCCGTAGCAACTTGTTACCAGTTGGTGTGTATCTCTGCGATTTACTGATTGGTGGTGCAATAACCATCTTGAAAAATATGAGTTCGTCAATGGGTTTCGGATGATCCCATATATTTTGGAAAATAATCCAGTCATGTTCCAAACCACCAACCAGTATATATTGTCATTCCAATGATTAACCTTTATGAAAACCATAGATTAACCATAGATTATTCCAGGGGTTTAAATACTATTGGGAGTTGATAGTAGTTGAGTTGACCAATCTCCATCTTTCTGGGGGTTGATAGTACTACTCACTGAGAAACCGCTGGTTGCTCTAACAGTTAAGCTGTTGGTCACATTCTTCGATATCTTGATGAAAATCACAGCAAAATGTCCGTTTCATCCCTGACTTGGTGTTTTTTGGGTGTTTGTGGCAACCATAAGAAGAAACCATATATCCGACTCAACTAAATCAACTAATTAGTAAAAACTGTGATCTGTACATCTTTGTAAACCTTTAAAACAAAAACTTTGGTAAAACCAATAGATCCGAATTATTTTACCATATTTTACCATGTTTACCCTCTGGTAAACAATGAAAAAACTATGGAAAATCACCATTTTCATGGGTAGATCCACTATTTCTATGGCCTCAATAGCTATTTTGACATAACCAGAGGGTACCAACCGGAAAGTATCAGCCCCTGGAGCGCACCTGTCGTAGAACTCGTAGTTTTCCGCCTTCCTGCCCCGCAGCAACACGTCCCGCGTGCTGCGCCAGTGCTCTGAAAAAGGAATCTCTGCAATGACCTGGGAAGGGAAGTTCGGTTGGGATCATCCCACCCCCAAAAAACATGGAGAACTACAGTATAAATATGTATATAAATATATATATATAAATGTATATCTATATACTATGTATGTATATATATAATGTAGATACTTACAGGGACTTACAGTGCATAATTGGTTAGGAGAAATACGACTTTTATGGTGAAAATCATTGAAAACAAACCATGGTGATGAGTGATAGTGATATCTTTGATACATTTTGATACTACGACTTAATCAATGGTGTTTTTGTATGTTTTTGTATGTTTTTGTGATGAAAGTGATGAAAGTGATGAACAACACACATATGGTGGGAATGATTTGGATGTGTTTTGATGATCATCCAGGACCCCTCTGGCGATCTTCCGCTCCAACAGATCCCTCCGCGCCACGGCCACACGAAAGGACCCAAGGAGCAGGGCGTTTTTCCAATTGGCACAGGAGCCTCCCAGGACCCGAGACGACCCGATTAATGATCATCTCATAGGAAAATCCATTGGAAAAGATAGGGATATCACAAAGTGTAACCATGAGAATAATTCGGAATAGTGATATATATATAGTATATATATAATATAATAATATTATAATTATAATATAGATATATAATATAAAATAATATAATAATATAATATTATATATAACAGAATATCCTGCAATTAATGGGAATAATGACCAAAAAATGTGGATATCATGACATGACAGAACTATGATAGTCAATAAGGACTTGACTATGAAATTTCTGCACATGGTGGATAGTCATGGATAGGGATGATAATGGGAAGAAATCCAGCCACTTAACATTAAACCCCCAAAAAGGTCCCAAATATGTGTAAATGCCTGACTAAACCATGCTTATATCCTCTGGGAAATTGGGCATCCTCTGCAATTTAACATCGCTATGGAAACTCACAATGCAAGTCATGTATGAATGGATGATTTTCCATTGGAAAATTGCAGAATATTGCAAGTAACCGGAAGTGAGCGAGTGTTTGGATGCGGGCTCAGAATATTGCAAGTTATGCAAACTTCATTCAAGTTCGGGATTCCTGAAAACATCAAATTCACAAATATATCAAAAATCATCAAAAATAATTATATCTAATTGTGTTGATCATATTCAAATTATTCAAGTTCTAAAGTTGACAAGCACCCAATATATATATATATATATATATATGTATACATATTGTATATAAACAATTATAAACATATATTATGATTATATTTTTTATGTGTAATTATATATATAGATATGTATGTGTGTATACATGATATCTCTGGGCCCTTTTGCAGTTCCCCACCTGGGGATCAACGTGCTGAGGAGCCGTCGGAAGGCTCCTTTGAAGTCCAGCAGCACACAGACCTCGACACGGGGATGACCTGTTTTCCGAAGCCAGTTGACCCGCTTGACCCGAAAAAATTGAACGGGGTATATGGATTATATATGGAATATATATGGATTATATGGGGATTATATATGGATTTGATTAGATATGGATTATATGGATTATATGGATAATATATGGATTATCTATATATCTAATTATACATGGAATTTGGTATTGTAATCTGGTTGGTGGTTGAGCCTACCCCTCTGACAAATGATGGAGTCCGTCAGTTGGGATGATGATTATTCCCAACTGAATGGAAAACTCCATTAAAATCCTCAAAAATTCAGTAAACCACTACAATCCATTAATCCCAACTGAATGGAAAGTCATAAAAGCCATGTTCCAAACCACCAACCAGTAATGTGTTCGATGATTTTTGCATGACCAATGTGGGTCTTGACAGTCCAATTTTTCTAAGATTTTTGTGGGTAGTACAATCGCATATAATCACCAACCAACCATCAGTTATATAGAATAATCACCATATGATACCAACCATCAAATATAATATAGTATATCAATATCATCTGTATACTATACTTGTTATCCATATAGTTTGATGGTTAAACCATGTTTAAACCGCTATCAACTGACTAGAATCATCAACCAACAATGGTTCTGAAAAATGCTCTCCTTACCAGGAGCCTGCCAGTTGTAAGCTTAACATAGGAACACAAGTGGAAGTTATTGGCCAAGAAAGACTAGAGTGATTCATGGCATTTTCCTTGGGCGATTACCCGGCCTGGTAAACGTTTACATAACGAACTGGAAAATCCACCCATTCTTTATGGGTAAATCAACTATTTCTAATTCTATGGCCATGGCTTCAATAGCTATCTATGTATGTTTACCAACTAACATCAACGAACATAGCGAACTGGAAGCCATGGCCCAGTCGAAATCGTGGAAAAATCCCCATGAAAAATGGTGGCGATCTGTCCATCGTTTTGGACGATGTATGTCTATGGGACCAGGCCAAGTCCTGTGCCATAGAAGGGGTTGCTACTGATCTGGTTGCTATATGGATTATATAGGGATTATATGGGGATTATATATGGATTATATATATATATAACTATAATATAACTATAATATAACTATATATATGGAATAAGCTCTGGTTGGTGGTTGAGCCTACCCCTCTGAAAAATGATGGAGTTTTCACGTCAGTTGGGATGATGACATTCCCAACTTTTCATGGAAAGTCATAATCCAGCCATGTTCCAGTCACCACCAAGCAGTAATGTTTTCGTCATTGTACATGCACTTCATTCTGGCCCAATTTATCGATCAAATCCATGAGATTCCATCATAAATTCACAGCTTTGTTGATGACCCAAACGACAATGTTTGGTCGGTGATTTTCTGAATGGTGAATGGTCAGTGTGAAAAAATCGCCAAGCTGCTGGAGCATCCAAAGGGATCATCTTCCTCAGTTCGGATCCTTCTGATGTGCTTCAACTATGTTAAAATGTGTTTAACAAAAATTAAAATATGCAAAATATATATATATATTAAAATACGTATGTTAGTGTATAATAAGCCATGTTTCTTCGTGCTGTCCTTATGCGGCCTATCCCTTTGCACGTGGGAATCCTCACTTTGGTGGCGTGGTTTCCTCATTTAAGTTGGTGTCCCAACTCAACGGCTTCTCACTGGAAAGGATGCCCATGCATCTTCACCCATTCTTGTATAATGTGTGATAAATAGTGGTGGAAAACACCAATTTATAGATGAGCTTCCAATTGAAATGTGACGAAATATGGCTGATGTTCCATTTAAATCCCATTTAATCCTCCACACTAATTCAAGATGTCATTCGAGTTTTTGTGAAGATCCCAATTTGAGCCCTTTAAATCTCAATTTACAGATGATTACACTGCTGTTTTTAACGGCTGCACCAAGCATCTCCGGTCGTCTTGGCAACAAACTGGGCACCCGCCAACCATCCTCACCCTGGCCCGACTCAGCAAGGCTCCCATATTTCTTGGTGAACCAAAGAAAAACATGGGTATTACTATTTATAATGGTGATTTACCCATTAATAATGGTGATTTACCCATTAATAATGGTGATTTACCCATTAATAATGGTGATTTATATGGATTATATGGATTATATATATATATATGTATATATAGCTGGTTGGTGGTGCCCCATAATTAGTTAGCTAAGTTGGTGCAAATAAATCCAATAACTATGGGAAAAATGGTGGATATATCTATAGTTAATGGGATTATAACAAATTTTATATGGAATATATCTGCATGGTTGGTGGTTTCAACCCTCTGAAAAATATGAGTTCGTCAGTTGGGATGATTATTCCCAATATATATATATACATATGGAAAAATAAACATGTTCCAAACCACAAATCAGATATAGGAAACCACCCCAAAAAGAAGAAAAAACTAAGGTTTATGCTACTTATGATCAGTGTAGTTCATGGGGTTTAACCAACTAATCACCTGATAGTAAACCACAAAAAGATAGAAACCGCATTTACCACGATTTTAGTGGGAATTTACTTGTTTATCCTTTTTGGGGCTGCTACAATCCTTCTGAAATAGTGATAATGTCCTTTCACAACGACCCCTTCAAGGCAGAAAAGTAGTTTATCCAATCCTGAAATATTGATCAAATGAGCCTTTTCATGCATCTGTTTCCGCTTTGCTCTCCATGCTGACAGAACACATTAATTATTATAAGTTGTATCAACTTGGATCATAAGGAACAATCTAAATTGGATACCACCTGGTTATTTAACATAGCCGTGGAAAATCAGCATCTTTAATAGGTGAACCATCTATAAATGGGCCACTATAAATGGGCCATTTTCCATGGCTATGTTAAATAAAGGGTAAATGAAGAGGTAAAACAACAAAATGTCCAGCACGCCTGCCGAGCATTCACCTGTACTAGGTGGCAAACACGCGTAAGTGGTTCCAACATCCAGAAAATGAGTCATTTGATGCAACAGAATGGGGATATCGACCAACAAGAATGCAGCTGCAACCAAGAAAAAACAAACTGTTTCCAAGTTTCTATTCTACACCCAGAAAATGCGGAATCAATCAGAGATACAATGATAGCAGAGTAGAAATTCAAAAAAACTCAGATATTAACTAACACCAACTGGCAAAACGGTACATATGGTATAATACATATTCATATTCACTGGTTTGCTTTCATCCTAGCCGTCCTAGTGATAGGTCTCAACCAACGACTCATGTCGTTGACAATGCACACCTTCGGGATCAGCAAGTCGAAATGTTCCAAGAATGATTGCCTTAGGCAACCGGAAAATGCGGAGTCGAAAAGTATATCAAAACCATCCTCGACAAAAGCGAGAAAAACACGGTAAAGTCATACCAGGCACTCTTTCAAAAATCAGCTGTTTACAAACGATGTTCGACTTCTACGCCCATGCATGGCCAAAAGGTGTTTCTGGGGGTTGTTCTAGTTGTGTGATGCCTCATGTATAGGACTGCAACGTGTCTTGATGTGTCTTGTGCACCCCGGTTCAAATATGCAGGCCACCGACAGAACCTGGGTCGTCTTAACATCACCCAAACTTGGCATCATCATAATCATCCAAATCTTCACAAAACAAAAAGACGTTCATGACCAACATGCACAGCATGTTGGACAGCAAATCTACGACAAGTTAAAAACTCGAAGATGTCCCACTGTCCCTTCCTCTTAGTTGGGTTTGGTGGCCCAGTGAATCCCATTAACCTGTGAAGCCAGGAGGCAGAACTCTCTGCTGCCCTTGAAATTTGGGATCTCTCCACAGAACCTGTGAAAAGCTAAGCTGGGATCGATTTTTTTCGGAGAAATCTGGGTAAAATGATGTAAAATGACAAGGGAAGCTGGTGACTGGGTCAGCACCCCTGCAGTTTTTGTAGGGATGTTACATACCCCTGGTGTATTAAGGGCCCATATACTTGGGAAGGGCTGGTCGAGTTTTCATGATGTTCTCATTGACATTACCATTTTGGGTGGTATATCCCATTTTCAGGCGCACAGGATGGACATAGTTTCTGAGCAGCTACTAGATCCTGGTATGTATGTCCAATTTATGTGTATATAATATAGTATATATGAACTTATAAGATATAATATGCCTATATATAATATAATATATATATACATATTTCATCATCAATTTCCTCCCCATAATATCCAAAGTTTGTCCCAAAAAAAAACACAAATCCCGCTTAAATCCACATCAGAAATCCCATTACAGTAGGGGTTAGGTTAGTTATATCCATTCATATCCCATATCATCTCATTCTACAGGTTTGTATCCCACGATATTCATTTTCCCATTGTATCCCGGTTACCTTTATTTATATCCCATTCATATCAGATAAAAATAAGGTATACCTGTGAAATCAAAATAAACCATCCTTAATTTTACCAGAAATGGGTTGTAAAAACCATGCCCAAATGGGAGGTGTTTGGCATTGCGGCATTGCGGTTACTACATTGCACCCATGACATCTCTCATTGTATCCATGGAATCATTGGCTACAGTACTCATTCTATCCCCCATTCAATTATGCGTTACTTACTCACAACATCACCTTGTATATCCCCATGGGTAAGGTTATGTATCCCAAAAAATATCACCCCTAACATCATTTTATATCCCATTACCCGCAATATATCCATGGAAAAAACCATTGCATAGCCCGCTATGTCCCATCCCCATCTGATTCCCATAATATCAACATCCCATCTGAATCTGTATTAAATCCGATTCATATGGAGGTTTCTCAAAGAAAAGTTACCTCAAACCATTGGTTTTTCCATTATATGGAGGTTTCCTGAAATGGGGGGTACCACCAAATCATCCATTTATGGGATTTTCCGTTGTAAACCATCCATTTTTGGGGATATCCATATATATATATATGTATGTATCTCTCATTTATGGTAATAACCAATTATATATCCCTCATTTGGGGATATCCCTCATATATATCCATATATATATATATAGATATCCATATGTTGGTATACAGTAACCAATCATAATAACCAAAATTTTGGGTGATTTTTGGGGTTCCCCGCCTCCAAAAGGTCCTTCTGCAGAAGTCCTTCCTGTCGCAAAGCCTTGGAGCGAAAAGGATCCGTCTTCAACACCGCCGGGCACGCCATCACCTGACGCGATGACTCAATGCAAAAAAGGGAAAAAACGTTGGGATAAAAATGGATAAAATGGGGTAAAAAATATTGTTGGTAATACTGTTGGTACCCAAGTTTGACATTGCTAGGTTGGTAGTCACAATTTTTGTAGTGTAGACAAATTTAGTTGTTGGTGCTTATAGGTCAATGGGTGGTAAACCAATGTATAACTAGGGCGCTCACTTTGTACAAAAGGGGATATAGGTCAAAGATGGTCAAAGGCTATAAACAAATCTGCCCCCACCGAAGTGCCGGAACGTGGGCGACAAACAAATGTAACGGTTGTAACGCAGATCCCAATGGTGACCACGTACCAAAAGAAGTAAGTAAACACTCGATTGTTTGGGCCATTTCATGCCATTTCAACAAATCTTTACAGGTCTGTTGAAGAGGTGTGCATGCAACAATGGATGGACGCTTGGTGAGTCAACCCCATGCTGCTTTGGGACATGCCGAGCACCTAGCTAACCGTGATCTACTCAATATGGAGGCAACGCACGCGCGCCAGGCGTGCTTTGGTTTCTTTGATACGACCCACTTCAGCATCATTCAACTTTCGGTTGGTCAGAGGTGTCAAATGACGACACAGAATGCGAGCGTCAGTCTTTATCAGAGGCTCAATGCTGGCAGCAACGAGTTTCTTTCTGCCAGCAGCTCTATACTATGTTTCACGCCTTACCTGTTTTGCAACTTCATTCCCAGCCAACGGGGCAATAGGGCCGAGTTTGGCCCAAGTAGGCTTCGGTTGGGCCCGAGTATGCCCATGTTCAGCCCGCATCCCCGGCTACCAGACCATACTCCTCAACTTCGAAAAACATTTCCCCTAATGACAACGTGGTGTGGGCGGTGTTTGTCACGGAGCAACATGAATAATCTGTATATATACATATAATAATCACATATATGTGCATGTGTGCACATATATATATATATATTATATACATATACATATATGTATATATAAGTATATTCAGCATTATGGGGCTACAAAGTAAGTATGTTATAAGGAAATGGGGTTGTAACCAACATCGCATTTGGCGGTTCTTAATTTGGTTTAAAGGCTAGACTGGTGATTTAATGGGGATATCAACGGTGATAGAAAATGGATAAAATGAACAGTGATCTAATGGTAAACATGAATAGAATGGGATAGAGCCGAGATGTAATGAATATGGGTCAAATTAATGTGGTGCAAATAGAACCACATATGGAGAAAACCACTTGAAATCTTCGCGACACCCACCCTGACTTTTTTGGTTTTCAAGGGTCCTTTGTTGCAAAGGATAACAGCACAGGATCAGGGTTTCAAAATGGCTACCCATAATTCACATTTTGAGGTTGCCCTCACAAATGGTCAAAATTTGGTTCTTGCAGAAGTTGGATCGTTTCGTAGCATACCTGTACTTCGAGTACTTTTCTACCCATCTCCGTTCCTCAGAGGAATGGTGGATTTTGGATTTCCCCAATGTGGTTGGCTATAAACATCCAAGATGAATACAGTATTTCAATGGATTGGTTTAAGGGAAAATCTACACCGGAAACCAGAGTTATTTTCCCATTAAAATCATGAGGCTTTCCGATTAAAACTTTCCCTTCAACCAAATCCATTGAGTATTAACTTCATTAGTTTATCTTTTGAGCCTTGGTGACTGCCAGTCATAATTTTCGTGCTGTCTGCCTAGTCGCATTTGGCGAAAATATCACGAGGCTCTAGTTGTTTTAAGGGAAAATCTATAGGAAACCAAAGCTATTTTCCCATGAAATATGTGGTTTTCCTAAGTTTTCCTGTTTCAATTTACCAAAAAAAAACAATCCATGGATGGTTTCAGTCTACTGAAACAGTATCTCCCCATCCTTTGTCGGCTACTAAAAAGGATGCCCCAATTGCCATTTTGGGGTATCCCGTAACTTTTTGAACATATGGAGCTTTCCTAAGGTATGAGGTATCCCAATAGCTGGATGGTTTATAATGGAAAATCCCCTCTATAAGTGGATGATTTGCATATAGACGTCTAACACATTCAGTGAACTTAATTGGTAAAGCCTACTTAGTGGCTCACAACACTTCGAAAGAAGGCACCCAGCACTAGCTATGGGTAGCTATATGGGATCTATGGGTAAGTAAAATTCGTCCGCGTCGGTTATATTACAAGTTATAATCCATTTGTAAAAAGGAAAAAACAAACTGCAGCTGGTTGGTAGTTGAGCCACCCCTCTGAAAAATCATGGAGTTCGTCAGTTGGGATCATTATTCCCAACTGAATGGAAAGTCATTCAAAATTCCATGGTTCCAAACATTTCCAGTCACCACCAACCAGACAGTAATCCCTTCCACCTAGAAATCATGGGCGGCGGAAGTAGGTTTTTTGTCACATATTTTGGAACCATTGAGGAGATATTTAATAGAGGGATGGTATTACAGAAATTATACCCTCTGGTAAACATACAAAAAACTATTGAAAGTTGCCATAGAAATAGTGGATTTACCCATTAAAAATGGTGATTTTCCATAGGTACGTTAGTTTACCAGAGGGTAACTTCCAACATCTTCCTACATCTCAGCAGGGTTCCATCGTTTATCAGATATATCCACTTATATAACGATTTACATCCCCGTAGTTTGATGGTTAAAACTTTATTAAATCACCATCAATTCATCCATCAATTCATATGAAAAACATATCATCTACCCTCTGGTGAACTAACATAGCAATGGAAAATCACCATTTTTGATGGGAAAATCCACTATAAATAGCCATTTTCCATTGCTATGTTAGTTTACCAGAGGGTATCTTCTGATGCTTCAAAAACCCTCCAGGAATGCCCTCCAGGAATCTGACAGTGGATTTTCCAGCCATGGTTTCTTTTAAAAAAAAATACCACAAAGTCACCATCATGAGACTGATTACCAGGTTACCACTTGGGTTTTTATTTGAAAAAAAAATGTTTTAATTTTTTTCAAGCCAAGTTTTTGAATTTTACCAGAGGGACCACCAAAAAAGTCTCCAAAGAAATCATCCACCCAACTGATCCACTGGCGCCTGTGCCATCGCATCTAGGAGCCACTGGGGTGTCAAGACCACCGCGGGAGATCCCTGACAAACGAAAGAATTGTGAGTCCACCATCAAAACTCATCAAAACTGATGAGTGTAACATGGTGATTCAAGTTTTGAATGATTAGTTTTATAATCAACTGATTTAAGTTTTTCAAAACTAATGAGTTTCATAATCAACTGATGAGTTTGATGTAAGTGTAACTAGCCAACATGGTGATTTATGAAAAAAAACAACCTTAAAAAAAGAAACCCAACACTTGGATTAATTTGGATTTAACTGAAAAATAAGGATATGATGTTGTGAGAAAATGGCGGAGACCTCAATTTTGACGGGGAACATGCTGATAATCAGACGATTTAGGATCTCTCCCTCTTTTCAAGAACAAAATGGCCATTATTTCATAGAATAACATAGACCCGGGCAAGCCGGCGGCGGAAGTTTCCCAAACATAAATGACCTATAGTTCAAAGACAACCTGTCCCGACCGTGTCCTTCCCTCGACACTCCACACCTCACACTGCACACTGCACTCTTCGCACTCCAAACTTCAAAGTTCACACTCCACACTCCACACTTCTCACTTCTCACTGCTTCCTTCACACTCCAAACCTCACACTTCACACTTCACACTGCACACTTCACACTTCACAGTCCACACTTCACACTTCACACTTCACAGTCCACACTTCACACTTCACACTTCACAGTCCACATTCTCACTTCGCACTTCACACTTCACACTTCACACTCCACATTTCACACTTCTCACTTCTCACTGCTTCCTTCACACTCCAAACTTCACACTTCACACTTCACACTTCTCACTTCGCACTTCACACTCCACACTTCACAGTCCACACTTCACACTTCTCACTTCACACTTCTCACTGCTCACTGCTTCCTTCACACTCCAAACTTCACACTTCTCACTTCGCACTTCACACTCCACACTTCACACTCCACACTTCACACTTCTCACTTCTCACTGCTTCCTTCCCACTCCACACTTCACACTCCAAACTTCACACTTCTCACTTCGCACTTCACACTTCTCACTGCTTCCTTCACACTTTCACACTCCTTACACTTCACACTTCACACTCCACACGCCTCACCTTCCACTCACTGCACACTTCCCACTTCTCACTGCTTTTCACACTCCAAAACTCACACTTCTCACTTCGCACTTCGCACTCCACACTTCACTCACACTTCACACTTCACAGTCCACACTTCACACTTCTCACTGCTTCCTTCACACTCCAAACCTCACACTTCACACTTCACACTGCGCTCTTCGCACTCCAAACTTAGACTTCACACTCCACACTTCACACTTCTCACTGCTTCCTTCACATTCCAAACCTCACACTTCACACTTCACACTTCACACTGCGCTCTTCGCACTCCAAACTTAAACTTCACACTTCACATTCCACACTTCACACTCCACACTTCACACTGCTTCCTTCACACTTGACGCTTCACACTGCACTCTTCACGCCCCACACTTCGCACTGCTCTAAATCTACGTGCAGCAAAAAAACATTAGTGCCAAAATGGAGAAAATCTGCTAACAAATCCAGGTCGCAGCTTTCATGCAGCCACTCCAAGACGATTTCCGAGATCCAGCTGCAAAAGACATTAGTATTACGAATGCAGCCACAGCACGAAGCAACCTTGACGCAGCCATTACAATGCGATCTGCAGAGACTGAGTTGCAAAACACAATAGAACTACGCGCAACGGCGTCGGAAATTGTAGCTCCAAAACCGGATCTCGACGCCAGAGCGAAAAAAAAGACGATTTTGAAGCACTTTTTAAAAGGATTTTTAGAAGGAAAATCACTAGCGCCAAAATGGAGAAAATCTCCTGACAAATCACTGTCGCAGCCTTCATGCAGCCACTCCAATACGATTTACGAGATCCAGCTGCAAAAGACAATAGTATTACGAATGCAACCACAGCACGAAGCAACCTTGACGCAGCCATTACAATGCGATCTGCAGAGACTGAGTTGCAAAACACAATAGAACTACGCGCAACGGCGTCGGAAATTGTAGCTCCAAAACCGGATCTCGACGCTAGAGCGAAAAAAAGACGATTTTGAAACACTTTTTAAAAGGATTTTTAGAAGGAAAATCACTAGCGCCAAAATGGAGAAAATCTCCTGACAAATCACTGTCGCAGCCTTCATGCAGCCACTCCAATACGATTTACGAGATCCAGCTGCAAAAGACAATAGTATTACGAATGCAACCACAGCACGAAGCAACCTTGACGCAGCCATTACAATGCGATCTGCAGAGACTGAGTTGCAAAACACAATAGAACTACGCGCAACGGCGTCAGAAATTGTAGCTCCAAAACCGGATCTCGACGCCAGAGCGAAAAAAAGACGATTTTGAAGCACTTTTTAAAATGATTTTTAGAAGGAAAATCACTAGCGCCAAAATGGAGAAAATCTGCTGACAAATCACTGTCGCAGCCTTCATGCAGCCACTCCAATACGATTTACGAAGTCCAGCTGCAAAAGACAATAGTATTACGCATGCAGCCAAAGCAGGAAGCAACCTTGCAATCCCATTTACATTGCGGGCAGGATCCTACAGTTGCAAATCACAATGGAATTCCATCGGCAACTCATCCACCAGCACCACTTGCAATCCCATTTACATTGCGGGAACGATCCTACAGTTGCAAATCACAATGGAATTCTGTCGACCACAAATGCACGAAACACAGGTGACACCCCATTTACAATGCGGAACCGATCCGAGAATGATCCGAGGATGATCCGAACATATCCGAGAATGATCCGACCACACACGAGACCGTCTCGCACCCGTCGCACCGCAGAGGTAGATCATCGAGGTTCGGGGACGCACTTTGTATGGAAAAACATAGGGTTTCGTGCATCTGCTATCTCTCAAAAACGCATTTCGTGCGAGACTTCCTTCAAAACTCCATCGGCAACTCGTCCACCAGCACCACTTGCAATCCCATTTACATTGCGGGAACGATCCTAGAGTTGCAAATCACAATGCAATTCCATCAGCAACTCATCCACCAGCACCACTTGCATCCCATTTACAATGCGGGAACGATCCGACAGTTGCAAATCACAATGGAATTCTGTCGACCACACATGCACGAAAAACAGTTGACACCCCATTTACAATGCAGAACCGATCCGACCATGATCCGCCCATGATCCGAACATGATCCGAGCATGATCCGACCACACACGAGACCGTCTCGCACCCGTCGCACCGCAGAGGTAGATCATCGAGGTTCGGGGACGCACTTTGTATGGAAAAACATAGGGTTTCGTGCATCTGCTCTCTCTCAAAAACGCATTTCGTGCGAGACTTCCTTCAAAACTCCATCGGCAACTCATCCGGCAGCACCACTTGCAATCCCATTTGCATTGCGGGAACAATCAATGCCCTAACTAACTCTTTCTTTGACTAACCCTTTCCCTGACGAACTCTTTCTTTGCTAACTCTTTCTTTGACTACCTCATATATCCTGACTAACTCTGTCTTTGACAAACTCTTTCCCTCACTAACTCTTTCTTTAACTAACTCTTTCTTTGACTAACTGTTTCTTTGACTAACTCTTTCTTTGACTAACTTTTTCCCTGACTAACTGTTTCTTTGACTAACTCTTTCTTTGACTAACTCTTTCTTTGACTAACTCTTTCCCTGACTAACTGTTTCTTTGACTAACTCTTTCTTTGACTAACTCTTTCCCTGACTAACTCTTTCTTTGACTAACTCTTTCTTTGACTAACTCTTTCCCTGACTAACTGTTTCTTTGATAACTCTTTCTTTGACTAACTGTTTCTTTGCTAACTCTTTCCCTCACTAACTCTTTCTTTGACTAACTCTTTCCCTGACTAACTCTTTCTTTGACTAACTCTTTCCCTGACTAACTGTTTCTTTGACTAACTCTTTCCCTGACTAACTGTTTCTTTGACTAACTCTTTCTTTGACTAACTCTTTCCCTGGCTAACTGTTTCTTTGACTAACTCTTTCTTTGACTAACTCTTTCTTTGACTAACTTTCCCTGACTAACTATTTCTTTGACTAACTCTTTCTTTGACTAACTCTTTCTTTGACTAACTCTTTCCCTGACTAACTCTTTCCCTGACTAACTCTTTCTTTGACTAACTCTTTCTTTGACTAACTCTTTCCCTGACTAACTGTTTCTTTGACTAACTCTTTCTTTGACTAACTCTTTCCCTGACATTCTAAAAGTCCGTAACACGGAAGTTTCTCCCCCTAAACTTCCTTTGATTAACACTACTGTGGCCGATGACCTTTCTGTACTGTAGATTCTTCAAATAAAAAAACAGCATTCTTATGGTGAATTCAGGGCACTTTTTTGAAAAAAAAAACGTCATTTTTAGGGGTGGTCTCGATTGCTGAACGTTAGGAGTTGTCTAAAAAAATGGATCTCATATGATCTCATCATTTTCTCCATGATTTGATGGCCGCGTATCCCCTTCATTCAGGACGGTCAAAATGACAACCGCACCATGAAATACCGGGTAGCCTCTGGTAAACATACAAACAACATCAAAAAACCTATGGAATATCATGGGAATATGATGGGAATATGATGGGAATATGATGGGAATAAGGGATACCCTCTGGTAAACATACAAAAAACGATGGAACATTACCATTTTGTAGCTGAGTAAATCAAGTATTTCTATGAACATGTTCAATAGCTATGTAAACGTTTGCCAGAGGGTAGCCTTTTAGCCCATGGGGACTGCTCGCATCCCCCTTGTTGATCTGGTTTTTCGTGCTGGCCTTGAAATATAGCAGCTGCCCCAAGCGATGGAAAAGTCCTGCGAACTTCGGCCGTGAGGCGATCGAAATTGCGAAAAAAAGTACATGCTGCTGGGTACTTCCCAAAAAATCAGTCCCATCCGGAAAAGTTCCCGATATTTTTTCTTATCCATGAACATCCTTATTCCAATTGGGAAGTTCCATAACAATTCCTTCTGGTAAGCTCCCTAACTCACCACGTTGACATAATAAAAATCCACCATTTTTTTTATCCTTTGTTGGATGAATCACAATTTTATTTGGGGCTGAATAAATCCCGAAATTTTGCTGTTGAAGTCCCATCATTTTTGGATGGTTCAATCATGTGAAATCCAACGATTTTTCCTAGTAAAATCATCAAGTTTTGGATGATTGGTGTATTAAATCATCTCTTAAATCCCATAAAATCCACCATTTTGATGATTTTTCCCATATAAAATCCTCATTTCGAAAGGAATTCTTCATATTTGGTTGGTGAAATCACCATTTTTCCCACAAAAAATCGCCCGTTTTGGCCTAGGAAGAGCTCCAGCTGCTGGCCATCCATGTCCAGCTCCGCCGCCAAGGCGCAGCAACGATCCAGGGCGATGCAGGGCTCATGGAGGCCTCGCTGGGAAGATCTGGGAAAAACTGGGAATTTCTTGGAAAAATCTGGAAAACATTTGGGAAAAATCTGGGAAAAATCTGGGAAAAATCTTGGAAAAATCTGGGAAAAATCTGGGAAAAATCTGGGAAAAAATCTGGGAAAAATCTGGGAAAAATCTGGGAAAAATCTGGGAAAAAATCTTGGAAAAATCTGGGAAAAATCTGGGAAAAATCTGGGAAAAATCTGGGAAAAATCTGGAAAACATTTGGGAAAAATCTGGGAAAAATCTTGGAAAATTCTGGGAAAAATCTGGAAAACATTTGGGAAAAATCTTGGAAAATTCTGGGAAAAATCTGGAAAACATCTGGGAAAAATCTGGGAAAAATCTGGGAAAAATCTGAGAAAAATCTGGGAAAAATCTGGGAAAAATCTGGGAAAAATCTGGAAAACATTTGGGAAAAATCTGGGAAAAATCTGGGAAAAATCTGGGAAAAATCTGGGAAAAATCTGGGAAAAATCTTGGGAGAAATGTTGGAAAATCTGAGAAAATCTGGACATTTGACAAAGAATCTTGAAACATCTAGGAAAAATCGGAAAAAAACACCTGTTTGCAAAGCCATCCAATACTGATCCAACTAAAATAATTAAGGGTATTGCCCACTCATGAGAAATGGTTCAAATCAACCATTTTGTGCTCAAGTAATCTTGAAACATTGAAACCTTTACAAGAGTATCGTCAATTGTGGGTCAAAATTCTCAATTTCTTTGAGCCGATTCCAAGCATTTCCGTTTTTTTCTCCTCAGTGGCACAGTTGGTGAGGACTGGGGGTACCCCTGTTTTAGGAAACAACCATGTATGACCCTCTGGTAATTTAATATAGCTATTGAACATTGCCATAGAATTAGTTGATTTTCCCATTAAAAATGGTGGATCGTTCCATAGTTATGTAAACGTTTACCAGAGGGTATATCACCATTAATCACCATTGATCACCATGAATTATCATTGTTAACCACTATTAACATACATCTATCACCACTAATGTCTTGGGTTGAACCACTTTTAGGAAACAACCACATATTAAATATGGGGCAAACGGAAAACCCTTGGTTTTTGAGCCATCAGAAACTTCTCCCCCGTTTTTTCGAAAATCTCTGGTGAAATCGGTGAATTTGTTTGGGTCGTGAAAACTTGGTGCAAACAATTTTTTTATTGTGGTATAGTGTGGTGAAATTTTCGAAAATCAAACAACTGGAAAAAAATGGTAGTATGTGGTTAATTGTGTGTGTGTGTTTAATTCTGGTATAATCGTGGTTAAACTAGAAAAAAACTGGATTTCATCAACAAACAAAAGATCATCTGTTTCAATCTCAAGAATTGAAAATCAAGCGCCAAAACTAGGGACTGTACCAACACCAAGGGTTACCCTCCAGTAAACCAACATAGCAATGGACAAGCCGCAATTATAGATGTTTTACCTCCTAAGAATGCTGATTTTCCATACCCTCCGGTAGTCAAACAGAGCGGGAAATCCCCTCAAAATGGAAGTTTTAATGGAAAATTATGGAAAATCCTCAACAAATGGTTAATTTTCAATTTGTCAAGTGCTGTCTTTCTTTGGACACCAGAGGGTGTGTTAGTTTTTGTTGAGTTTTCCAGACAGTAAAATTCGATGGTGAGTTTCCCGCAAAAAAAAAATCACCATGAAAATCACCATTATTCACCGGGTGATTGGTGATCATTAACCATTCACCATCCATGAAAAACACCATTATTCACCATGAATAACTGACAACTATTCACCACTATTCATGAAATATCATCCATTCATCATCCATTCGTCATCCCTTTATTCACCATGAACAATCATTATCATCATTATTCAGAATTATTCACCATTCACCAGGTGATTGGTGATTATTAACCATTCATCATCCATGAAAAACACCATTATTCACCATAAATAACTCACCATTACTCACCATTACTCACCATTGTTCACCATTAGTCACCAAATACCATCCATTCATCATCCTTTCATCATCCATCTTTGACCATGAACAATCATTATCATCAATCTCACCATTGGATGTATCACTCCTATAAACTGGTTAAGATCATCCATCAATCATCCATCAACGACCATCAATCCATCATTATTCATCCATCAATCACCATTTGTTGTTGGTTTTCATTAGACACCATTCATCCATCAGTATTATTCTTCACTATTCATCATCCATCCATCCATTCATCATCCATGATTCATCCGTTTTTCACCATGAATAATCATTATCATCATTATTCACCATTATTCACCAGGTGATTGCTGATTCTTAACCATTCATCATCCATGAAAATCACCATTTTTGGCCATGAATAACTCACCAATTATTCACCATTAATCATCAAATATCATCCATCATCATCCATTATTACCATGTATTCACCATAAATAAACCACATATTCACCATGAATCTCACCATTATTAACCATTATTAACCACCTTCCAGGCCGCAGAAACTGCTCAGTCCACCTTCCAGGCGGTGGAAGAAATGCGCCCAGCGCGTGGGGATCGTCCCCAGCTCCTGGGCCACCTTCGAGGCCAAGGCGCTCACCTCCTCGGGTTTCAGGAATATAAAGGATATTTATATATATATAGGGTATATATATATATATATGGGATATTTAAAGGACTTTTTTTTTAAACCATATATATATAATATCTGTATAATATATATATATATAATATTTTTAATATATATATATATATAAAAGTGTTATATGTAATTTTCGAAACTTGCATTTCGTGTGGGTGAAGCGCGCTTTTCCTCTTTTCATTCCTTTTAACTTGTGGCCAGCAACGAATTTGAGCACGTGCATTCTGCGAGGCAGGCGCGGTGTTTTGCGATGGTTGTAAAAAATATGTTTAAAAAAAAAAAAAAAACGTTTTCATTTTTGCTGGCAGGCGCGCGGGATTCTCGCATTTTTTGATGTGTTGAATTGTGGTTTTTTCTGTCTTTTATCGTGGTTCATGGTTGTGCGTATTTTTTCTTCATTGAACGGCACGTTTATTTTGTGTGGCAGGCGCAGTGCTTTGCGATGGTTGAAAAAGTGACAGTTTCATTTTTGCTGGCAGTCGCACGGGATTTTTGCGTTTGTTGATGTATCGAAAGTGTGAGTTTTCATCTTGTTTTTTGTGTGGTGGTTCATGTCTTTCCTTATGTTTCTTTCAATAAAAGGTTAATTTGTCTTTTCAATTGTTTCAGCGTGACACGTCTTTTTTTGTATGTTATGTTCCCTTTTTTGTTCTCTTTTGCGGGGGGTTAGGGGGGGGTGGGGTGGCGATAGCAGCGTTCTCCCCGCGCCTATCATGCTACGCTACATGTACGCGCGCTAGACCTTTGCCCCTTTTTACCTGCGCCGCAGGGCACGACTGAAAAAAACACCCGTGTCGGTCAAAAGGGGTCACGTTTTTTTCTAAGAAATCAAGAAAAACATGCGTGTCATTGCCGTGTCGTGTCGGTAGAGGGTGTCCAATAAGCATTCCTCAGAAACGTGTCGGGTTCTTCTCGCCAAAATGAACGTGGGTAGGATTGGAAGATTTCGGGTTGGAACTAATTATTTTCTAGTGTGCCATCTCCATGAACGCTAAGGGGTGTCCATTAGGCACCCCTTAAGAATCTCAATTTGTGAAATTCATTAGGCACCCCTTTGAACGTGCTGGTATGTATATGTATCTAACAAAATCTAGTTGTATGGTGTGTCTTTAGGACAAAATTCGTGATTGGGATGGGGGTTGAAGCGATCATCACCAACAGGGGATGAATCTTTATCAGCTTCTAAGGGTTCTCTGTATCTTGTTTCCTCAACAAAGTCGCAGATTGTTTTGTTTGAAGCAAAAGAAAACTTGAAGGACACTACAAGAATGGGAATTTAAAAAAATATATTATGACTATAATGCATGTATATATTTATAAATATTTAAATGAATTTTATATGATTATCACATGTAGATCACGTAGATATAGATGAAAGCATCTCCAATAGCCAAGGGAATGCGTACACAAATCGGCTGGGTCCGCAAAATCGACATCAGCTAAGACACTCGTCGAAGATGTTGGATGCTTCGAAGGCTCTCCGGCGTATTTTGCTGATTGTCCACAGGAAAGAACAGCAGCCCATCTTCTTGATTCCTGTGGCGCAGTTGCTGCTATCCTTAAAACCATGGCCGTATGGGACAAAATGACAAAATCTGACAAAAAGGCAAGAGATTGTCCATAAGTCATAGTGGTGATGTGTCATTTCTGGCTACCGGAGTCTTTTTTTTCGAAAATTGAGAACGGAACATTTTTTGATGCGGGCTACCCTGGGTAAAATCACTAGGGTGACCCCCCAAAATAATTTCTGGGATTTATTCTGAGGTGCTTCTAGTACATAACCCACTACAAAATATTTTTTCCAAAACACTCTAACCACCCCAAAATAATATCCTTTATCACTACCCACCTCCTCAAAATAATTTCTGAAAATTTGCAAATAAATTATTTTGTAGGGTTCTACTATTACTCAAAAACACTTCCCTTAGTTCAAAATAATTTTGGAAATTATTTCAAGGTGGTTTAAGATGGTTTTGGATGATTGAAAAAACAAGTAGAACCACCTCAAAATAAATAGCAAAAATCCCCACAAAATTATTTTGGGGGGTCACCCTACCTATCCTCCCGAATGCACCCGACAAGCATTGTCGGAATTTCATGATTGAGACCATCGATTTTTGGACAAAGAAATCTGAATCGACCCCTTCCTACCCCATAAATTATTTTGGGGGTGGTTAACTACTAAACCACCCCAGAAATAATAATAGCCTAAACTGGAAAAATTAACTTCCCATTGAGTAGTTCAAAATCCAAATTGCCTCGAACAGACAAACCCTGAGATTTACCATGAATTACTTGCTGAACTAATTATTTTTTAGAACATCGACTTAGCATCGGCTTTTGGGCAAAGAAACCTGAATCGATTCCTCTCTCCCCAGAAATTATTTTGGGGGTGGTTAACTACTAGACCACCCCAGAAATCCAAAATAACCTAACCTTGCAAACTCAACTTCCCTGGAATAGGTCAAAAATGCCAAACCTGATCCAAATTGACCCAAACTGTCTGAAAGAATCAAACCATGAGAACCTAATTATTTTGGGGGTGGTAAACTACTAAACCACCTATGATTTAGACCATCGATTTTTGGACAAAGAAATCTGAATCGACCCCTTCCTACCCCATAAATTATTTTGGGGGTGGTTAACTACTAAACCACCCCAGAAATAATAATAGCCTAAACTGGCAAAATTAACTTCCCATTGAGTAGTTCAAAATCCAAATTGCCTCGAACAGACAAACCCTGAGATTTACCATGAATTACTGGCTGAACTAATTATTTTTTAGAACATCGACTTAGCATCGGCTTTTGGGCAAAGAAACCTGAATCGATTCCTCTCTCCCCAAAAATTATTTTGGGGGTGGTTAACTACTAGACCACCCCAGAAATCCAAAAAAACCTAACCTTGCAAAACTCAACTTCCCTGGGATGTGTTGGGATTGACGGGATGTGGCTTGAATGAAGTTGGAAATGGCTGCAGATTGATTCAAAGAATATCCTGACTGAACATGTTGAAATATGTAGTTGAAATTTGATGTAATATGCTGAAATTATTTTGCAGGTGGTTTGCAAGTACCCCCACCCCATGAAATAATTTTCATCATGGGTGTCTGGTAATTATTTTATACAGTTGGAACTATATGAAATAATTTCCCCAGTTCAACTGAGAAATTATTTTGAGGTGCCTTAAGTTGTTTGTTTAAAATTATTTCAAGGTGCTTCAACCTCTGTAGGTGGAAAATTATTTTGCACCATCATCAAGGTACGGGTGCAAAAATTATTTTGCTATGGCTCTTGTCGGGTGATTTTAACATAAAATTTATGTTAAAAATTGGAAATTATTTTAAAAAAAATATTTTGGAACCAACCCCCACCTCAAAATAATTTCCTAAGGTAGGACGCATATTTTTTGTAAGCATGAAAAATAGCCGGATCCACATTCAAATTGGTTACTGGATATACAAATACCAAGTTACTTCACAGTCACCCATAAACATCCATAAACATCGGTAAATTCTTGGGAAAATCACCAGTCGACAAACATCCAACGCACAAATTTCAACTACGGCGGCTCCAGCATTTCTTTAAGATATACTGTATATCATGCATTCATCTACATACAATAGATAGATATACACTGGAAAAGTATTAATATAGATATGTACCTATCTGGCCGATATGCAAAATATACTGTAAAATGTCAACTCCGGATTAATAAACCATGGTCTATTAATTAGGGGGGTACTCCTCCAATAGTCATTTTATCTAATACTTTTTTATGGTACCCTCCCAATTAAACAGCCGTTTGGGGTTTATTAATCCAGGGGCGACATTACTATAATCATTTGAAAAAAACCTACAAAAACATCATGTGTATGACAAGGTATGACAAATTTCCCCTGGAAACCATGGATGTTTGTCAAACCGGAGGCGGCGCATACGTCTTGGCCCACATGGTTGCTTTGTTGACATAGGATTTACCGTTAGATCATATATAGGTTATAACCATGGGATCATATATAGGTTATATACTTTGGATATCTTTGGATAACATAGGATCATAATATAAAATATGGGTTTGTCTGAAAATAAGGTAATAACATGTAATAATCCTAAAATCCATTGTTTATTATTATCTGGTTGGTGGTTAAACAAAACCCTCTGAAAAATGATGGAGTTCGTCAGTTGGGATGATGACATTTATCCCAATATATGGAAAAAAAGATCATGTTCCAAACCACCAACCAGTATAAGTCGCCTTATTAAAGTATGGTTATTTGATGTTATTTGGGAAATCTGTCCTAAATGGGCCCATCTACTTTTCCACAACCAAAGGCATGGCACCCAAGATTTACGCCGAGACCCTACTTGGAAGATCCCAGGACTCGTAAGTGGTCAGTACACGCATAACCCGTTTGAATGTGGACTTACTATCATGGAAGTTTAGGACTACAGACATGACATTTTGTTTGGCCTTTGGCCTGTCTCGACAGGCGTTTTTTGTGGGCATGGCTTAGGCCTGATGATACCCCCCAAACAATAGGATGTTTGAGAAAACCCTAAACAATGATTGATGCTTTAGACCTAAGCCTTGACGATGGGAAACCAAGCTGCCCCAGCATGTTGTGGTGCCGCAAGCGTTTTTGAAGATGAAAGTCAAGGCCTCAAGGATTTCGATGGCGCCACTTGGAGCCACGAAGGTTCCCGAGCCACAAATTCTGAATGTTCATGGGCAATAGGGATATCCGAATATAAAACATAACCAATGTATTTTGATGTATCAAATGGGGAATATGATGAGATATCAAGAAAAATATTTACTAATATACATATGTAAGATATGTATGTGATAATGGACAGTGACCCTTTTTGCAATGTACCAATGAACATCTGGGTATGTGGTTAAAAAAAAATCGTGCAGCCCCAACCCCATGTTCAGATCCCACTCATTCTCGTTGTTAATATCCATATCCCAGTCATATCCCTATTTTCATAGAATTGGATGATGGGAAAATTTACAGGAAACCCCTATATTTGATGGTAAAAACCATGGTTTCCTGTAGATTTTCCCTTAAACCAATCCAATGATTGATGATTAGACTCAGCAGCTCGACCCCCCTTGGAAGCAACCGACATTTTTACCCCAAGTCATGGCTGGGTGGCACCACATCCTGGTGGCACACAACAGAGACGGCATCAAAAGGAAGGGGCTTCCGTAATACTCCAATGGTTCTTATCCAATCATCCATTGATATTTTGCTTAAATCCGTAGGTCCTGATTGGTGTCTCGCAGCATCTTTCAATCTGGTCATTAAAATCGACCGATTTCCCAGCCAGCCATAACTGCAATCACTCCCAAAGATGTTTTTTTCTTGGTCAAATTACTATAAAGTGACCTAATAATATCAAATTACTATGAAGTTACCTCATATTATTTCAAATTACTATAAAGTTACCTAATAATAATGATAATAATAATAGTAGTAATAATAAGACACGCGTTCTGTGGTAAACTCAATGCGCTCTTTCCCGCCAGTCGATGGCAACTAAACCACCCATTTATGACGATTTTGGAGATGGTTTTCCAATTTATAGTGCCATTTATAGTGAGTTTTCCCATTAAAAATGGTGGATCTTTCCATAGCTATGTAAACCTTTACCAGAGGGTATTATTGGGTTTAACGACATTTTTGTTATCCCCAATATATCCCTATGATTATCCCATTCAGATACTATCTGGGCAAATTATAATAATTCACTAACCTGAATAGTTAGGCCATATTTGGATAAGTCCCCTTACTATGATTCCAGGGCTCGGGAGAACAGGGTTCGGTCGTGATGAAATTTACCCAGATAAAGCTGATAAAGTTGGTCTCAAATCACGATTCAGAATCTCCCTTTTTCTTGGATAAATGACTATCAAGTCACCATAAAACACTATTAAATCACTATTAAATCACTATTAAATCACCATTGTTGTTGGTTAATGTTGGTTATGTATCACCATCAACCACCATTTTTCTTGGTTAATATTACCATAAAATCCCGGTAAATCACCATCAATCACTATTAAAGCACCATAAAAGCCCACCAGTTTCCGTTTCCAAAACCGGATTTCCCAACACCGCGCCAAGAGTCGGTCATAAACTTCCTGGCGCATGGACTCTTCGATGGCATCAGCATGACCTTGGTCAAAGACATCTCGGAAACATCTGGGCTTTACGGCTTTATATGGTGATTTCATGGTGACATAACCAACATTAACCAACAAAAATGGTGATATAATTGTGATTTAATAGTACATTAATAGGCAATTCAATTCTATGAGGCTCCACCAAAAGGACACTTCCCAAAAATTGCCTCATTGAATCCCATGAAATATACCATTTTTCATCACCATTTTTCTTGGTGAAAAATCACCATGAAAAATCACCATATCACTGATATCACCATATAAATCACAATGTTGCATCAATCACCATGAAAAATCACCATCCATATCACCATATAAATCACAATTAAAGCACTATTAAATGGGATATTTCATGGGATTCAATGAGGCAATTTTTGGGATTGGTGTCCTTTTGGTGGAGCCTCATAGAATTGAATTGCCTACTAATGTACTATTAAATCACAATTAAATCACATTTTTTGTTGGTTAATGTTGGTTATGTCACCATGAAATCACCCACGGCTCCAATGTGAACCAAGAAACTTCCGACAATGACCAGCCAGGCGTCTTTCGCATGGACCAGTAAAGCGGCCAACCAAAAATCCATCGATTCGACTTTCTCCTTGGTGAAAATGGCCCATTTAACCAACAATCAATGGGAATAGTGATAGAAATAGTGGATTTTTCCCATTAAAAATGGTGATTTTCCATAGTTATCTTAAATTACCAGAGGGTATCAATGGGAGATCTCCAGGATCCAATTGATTGGAGGTACGTAACTGTACCATATTTTTGGCCATATGAATTGTGGGGATATTCCCTGAAATTTAGGCCTAAAAAATAGGCCTTATATATGGTAGGTACCTCCAATCAATCGGTTCCTGAAATGGCCATGGAAACAATGTCCATCAACCACGGGGATTGAATTTCACTTCGTGGAAATAGAAGGGCTGGTTGGTGGTATACCTACCAACCCCTCTGAAAAATATTAGTTGGGATGATGAAATTCCCAATTGGAAAAATAAAATTCATGTTCCGAACCACCAACCAGTGGGTATGTAACCCACTTAATATGATCTGGAAATGGCTTGGAAAAAAGCCAAAAGATGAATTCGAACGAGGAAAATGATGATAAACCATCAAGTTCGCGGTATTTGCGGCGGTATTCTATGTTCACACAACTTTTTTGGGGGGCCGTAGAAAAATGGGGTCTGACACCAATACTGTCTTTGAGAACAATGATGACCTAAGCATTAAATTTAGGACGATTTAGAGGTAGCTTCATTTTCTGGGACAACTCCATATTTCAAAGGGAATTCCAGGATCCTAAAATGGAGGTACGTTGATACCATATATATGGTAGGTACCCCCAATTTAGGTTCCTGAAATGGCCATCGATGGAAGTAAAGGATCCACAAATAATGCCTCGAATGCCTTCAAAGGTGACAAGTGAAAAACAACGCATTGAAGAAGAATGCTACACTGGTAAAAACAAAAAAAATATGGGGTTCTCAACCGAATCCAATTATGCCCATATTTAAATTGATCATATCTATGAATCATATCTCATTGGGTTGTACCTCAACTACACCAACACCTATCGCCAGACCTCGTCAGACCTTTCCCGGTGACGTTTTTAGAGGACCCATTCCTTCCATGGCCTAAAAAAAAACACCATCCCTTATACCATCCCATGGCCCGCAAGTGATATCAACCGGCCAGCGTCCACCGGCGTGGCATGAAGCCAAGCCGATAGGTCCAGAACCAAGACGTAGATGCCCAGAGCTGTCAGGAACCTGAAACTCCCAATTGGATACATGGCATGTGCCCCACAAAAAATGTGAAAAATTGGTGGCAAATCCACTAAAATTGCCGTAATGAACATCAAATTAGTGGTAAAATGGTGGTAAATCCACGAAAATTCTGGTGACATCAAGTTAAATCTATTGAACAGTACCATAAAATGAAGGTAAACAACTGCATGATACTGCATGGAACAGCACAGTGGTACCCCTTCAGCTGAGCAATCCAGCCGATCGTTAGATTTTTGTTGGGCTGATGACCTTGTCCTGTTGAGCTTAAATTTATTAAATGTGGTGTGACCCCAAGCTATCTAGGGAAAGTAGGTTTTGACCCAAAGCCATATCCAAACTTGGGAAAAATGTGACTCCCAAATCACCCCCATCTGAGGTTTGCCTGGAAATTGCGTGTCCAAATGGGAAAGTCGCCTTTTTTTCATCTGGAAAATGATGAACCAATGGATTTATCGATATATACCCTCTGGTAAACGTTAACAAAAAGCTATTGAAAATGGCCATAGAAATAGTGGAATTACCCATTGAAAATGGTGATTTTCCATAGTTATGTAAACGTTTACCAGAGAGTATTTTCAACAAACCCATGGTCTCAATGGGATGTTTGAACCAGCCTCAACTCGTTCCCGCAGAGCCGCTGGGGTTCCAAACACGTGCGCCATGTTGTAGTACATCTCTTGGCCAGCAAAGTCCCACGTCTGCACCACCACCTTTTCAGGGGGTGTGTCCATTGGGATTCGATAAAAATGGGCTGAGGACCCTTGTAAAATTGCCATTTCTACTGCGGAAACTGATGATATATGGGTATATATCTAACAAAACTGCAGTTTTTAGTGGGGAAAATGATGATAAACACATAAAAATTTGACCCCATCATTGCTAAAATCTCAGCCAGGTGCTGAAAGTAATACGTACTATATCATCTCACGGTGTGCAATTCCGTAGTGGATGTCCCATAGGGAAAATGAAAGTCATCCGCAGCAAATCCCTATTGAACCGTTATGTAAACCCAGTATGTGATATTACATATCTATCACCCATGGTATCTCACATTTTCCCGAGTTTCACTCATTGGTATCCAAGGTATTTCACCCATATATCATCCATTGAAGATGCGGCATCATGTGTTCTTTTTATCCAATCATTTCCAGTGATCATCCAATATAATTTTGCCCATTGAAGCACTGGTTATATGATATACATTGATATACCCATTATATATATATATACACATCATATTAACTATCATATGCTATCATCTATCGGGAATCCATATGTTCTGAAAAATAGATAAAAATAGTAGATAAGAAAATATCAATAATTAATCACCTATTACCCTCTGGCAATTTAACATAGCTATTGAAAATTGCCATTTAGTTCGTGGATTTACCCATTGAAAATGGTGGATCGTTCCATGTGTAGTTGTTCATACTTATCATGGTATTTTCAGCTGGATGATCAATCTAATGTCGACCCAGGGTACCATAAAAAAAGTATCATATTATGACTATTGGAGGAATACCCCCCTCCAAAAAATAGACCATGGTTTAGTCTCATCCGGGGTTGACATTATACATTGGACTAAATGATTAAATCAGTGATCAATCTATATCATGGATGATCATAAAAATACTTATCATAAACAGAGGGTAATCCCACTAATATCCCATTAATATCCCATTGAATCATACAAAAAAAACCCACTCATATCCCATTAATATCCCATTGAATCACTATAAAATCCCATTAATATCCCATTCATATCCTATTGAATCCTACAAAAAATTCCCCATATATACCAGCACCATGGATCCATCATGGGTACTGAAAAATTCCCCAGCGAAGGCCATCGCCTCTTCGGCTCGTTTTGCCAATGCTTCCCCCGAGATGGCGCGCTGGATCATCAGCACCGTGTCCTCGGCCAAGGCGTCGCCTGGAGGCGGGCGAAAAGGCGAAAAGGCGAAAAAACCTGGGGAAATGGCGGGTTTTTTGATGGGAAAATCCTGAAGAACATCATCTATAAATGCTGGTGTTTTCATATGTTTTCATGGAAAAATCATGAAGAAATTGGGATTGTCATCGGAAATTGATCTTTACATTGGGTTTCTACATGTTTCTACTAAACTCACCTTGAAATGAGGATTTAAACAACAAATCAGCTGGTTTCAAGCAGTAAAATGGGGATATGATTGATACATGATTTATTTTCTGGTGCTGATGATCACCGCTGCTGAAATCAACAAATTCGGGCATCATATGGGGGACCATCCAAAATGGGGACATTTGTAATATCACTTAAGCAGTCCAAAAATGGTGGTATCAAGTGTCGATGGACTGGTGCAGGGTTTCCTGCTGTTCAACCAGTTCGATTGTCCACCAGTTTGGGGAATCTCCCGATACCTTCATTCTCCTGTCTGAGTCTTGACGGGGTAGATGCTTGTAAAAGAACACAAGGGAACTATCTTTGAAATCCTGTCATTCTATCCGTGAATCTTAAAACCATTTGCAGTATCTATAGTAGTGCTTTGTGCCCTTGAGAAATTCTCACCTTTCAGCTCCGTCTTGGCTTCTACAAAGCGATACCAGGATTATCATGTGTCATAATTGACCTCAGAGATCATCTGAGCGTTGAAAAATGATTAGGGAACATCCCTTGCAATGGTTTGTTTCATATGGAAATCAATCATATCTTGGTGGGAAAAACAACACAGCGTTGCCGCCGTACTAGAATCCCCCCAAAACCACACCCTTGGTGCGGCTGGTTCATCAAAGAGCCAAGAACTGGCCAGTGGCCATGGTTCCCCCGACCCATTTTTTCGGTGCCTGTGCTCCTACCCTTGACGCTCGTCGCCGGAGAAGCATCCTGGGATATGGCTATGGAGCGACCAGTCGCATCCGAAGCAGTGATTCAACGTGGAATATACTGATTATTCAGAGGATATATTCAAGGATACAACTATTAGAATATATAATTCATATGGGCATATGGCTATGGGTCAAGTGGCACTTTCCCTTTTACAAAAAAACCAAACAGCTGCTGAAAATCTGATGGCTATGGATGATTCATCCCCGCAGGGATGTTTGCAAATTTCGGCACATGTGAAAAACCAGCGACTTCAACGGAACAAGGCTTCCCAACAATCACGAAAAATCTCACTTGGCATGGTGGTAATGAACCAACTATTTTTGGGGGGAATCCGTGAGAATCCATCTCAAAGCATCCCAAACCATTTCAGGATGTGCCATGGTGGTATGTGTGGTATGGTCATGCATCCCACAATGGGACACCAAAAATAAAAAACCATCTGCTTATGACTAACAGTTCGCCATGGAAAATCACCATGTTTGATAGATAAACCCAGGTAAACCATCTATTTCGATTGGGGCCATGGCTTCCATGGCTATGTAACAGTCATAACCAGAGGCTACAAATTCCAAAGGATTCATGACCATCCCCCAATCAAAGCCATACCCCGCCCGTTTTCCAATCCCATGAAAGACCCTCTGGTAAACGAACGAACTAACAGTTTTTGCGAACTGGAACATCACCATTTATCATAGGTAAATCAACGAACTATAAACTATATATGATCAGTTTCTGTTAAATTACCAATTTATAATAGGTAAATCAAGTATAGTATAAATGATCATTTTCAATAGCACGCCGTTAAATTACCAGAGGGTACTGCTTGGTCGAAAAATATTCCTATGGCTTAAGTTCATAAGCCCAGGTAGCGGCTCTTAAATTTTGGGTGTTTTTGTTCCAAGAAATTCACCAAAAAAATCAGGGTACATCCAAGTTATAGAAGTCACCATAGAAGTTGTACCTTCATAGTTACCATCTGGTTATTTAATGTAGCTATTGAAAATGGCCCAGTCGAAATAATGATTTTTCCCATTAAACATGGCGATTTTCCATATAGTTTTGTGTATATTTACCAGAGGGTATAGAATCTATCAATCCCCATGGAATTTCAGAAGATCCCCATATTTCCACGACAGATTTGTTCTCCAGCCAACTTTTCCCACACCTGGAGTTCCGCAGCCAGACTGGCCTGGGCCTCAGCAGGAGAACCATCCCAGTTGGGGATTGACCTATGGAAATGGTGATGTTCAAATAGTTTGCTATGTTAAATCTAAAAAGATAGTAACCTGATATAACCAGTCCAACATCTGAGGCAAAAATGTGTGGGACTTCAAGTGGGAATGAACTTGAATGAACCACCCACAATTGGGACTTCATAAGTGACACTTTGATTTTTTGTGAGAACAATGGTGATTTAAACAACTATCAATGATTTTTTTTTGGGAAATGTTGGCCCCAAATACAGGGGTTTCAGGCAGACATTCCCTTCCATCCAATTCAGGTATTGAAATTGAACAGTAAAATGGTCATCATACCCTTTGGTAAACGTTTACATAACTATGGAAAATCACCATTTTATAGTTGGATAAATCAACTATTTCTATGGCCATGTTCAATAGCTTTTTTTTATGTTTACCAGATGGTATTTTTTGGGGGACCAATGTGTGACAATAAACAGGAACAAGATGAGCGAACTGGTTTTCATGGGATTCCGAGCTCATGAATTATGATCACCCCCAGTACCCTCTTGGTAAACGCTTACAGTTTGCTATGGAAAATCACCATGTGTAAATCAACGAACTATATAAATGATCGTTTTCAATAGCTATGTTAAATTACCAGAGGGTATATTGGGTAGTATAACTTCCAAGAAATCATCAAGCAACTGTATAGTTGTGTTCAAACTGCTCTCAATTGGGTTTCAAGAAGCCTTGGGGACAAATATACTTGTGCAAAAATTGTGCAAAATGTATGTGGTAACCATCCCCTTATTCCCATAAATGGATTGTGAAAATCATCACCCAAGGGTAGCTTCACTTCTGGGTGTACGACTTGGTAATACTCCTTTTCTTATGACTAGTTCGTTAAAGATACCCAATTTTTAAGCTGGCTGTATCATAGCTGCATCATCTTGAACACAGGTGCTTATCATTTATACGCCCCTGTTTTCGTTGTTTCATCCCCATCATTGTTGGCTGCGTGCTCATGTTCATTGGGAATATCCTAACTATTCCCACTCCTTGTTGGCTATATATATACATATCTGATCCCAATTCTTTGTTTTCACATCTAGTCTCTCTTGCATGTACTCTACCTGAAACAACAGAGGACAGCAGATCCCCTTCCAAGACGTGTTGTGGATCAATGGTCGTTCGGGAGCCGAAGTTCTAGTTCCAGGGTTCTACCACTCACTGTTTTAATGTGAGAGCATAGAGCACCACAGTCAAACTTGGTGTCTTGGTTTGCACCTCTGAACCTAGATTTTCTGCAAAAAAAAACAGTATACCCATATATAATCCCTTAATAATCACCATTTATCATAGGTAAATATCATATATGCTTCTGGGTCAAAACTTGGGTTCCCGAAAATCTGGATACCAATAACCCAAATCTGCGGTAACCCAAAAAATGCTATGCCTGGCCTTCATGGTGTCGGCCACAGTAATGGCCACCTTCTCCTGCCGTTGGGGTGTGGATATGAAAATAATTGGGATGATTTATTGAAATTTGGAGATATTCAGATGCATGATCTTATGCAAATTCTTGGAATATTCTGGGGATATTGAACAATTCTACCCTTAAAGAAATGAACCCCCACTATTATTTGGGTTTGTAACACCACCTCCTAGTATGGTAATATATGATACCTCAATTATGATAATTATCCTACAACACTATGATTATTCATGATTATGATCCATTCAATCCCGAAAAAATATGTTCATGTTTTTAGCTTTTGGTAAGTTATGATCCTTACCCTCTGGTAAACGAATGTTTGCGAACTGGAAAATCACCATTTATCAATAGGTAAATCAACTATTTCTATGTATGATCATTTTCCAGTTCGCAAACTATTTTTCATATATTTTTCATAGTAAATAGTGATTTACCATGATTTACCCAACTATAAAATGGTGATTTTCCAGTTCGCAAACTATTTTCCATCGATTTTCCAAAGGTTTCCCGCAATCTTTGGGGCACCGGTGGTTTCACCCTCCCCCGATGACCTCAAGGAGCTTCGCCACAGAGCCCAGACCTTCCGACAGCTCTTGCCACGCCCCGTTGATCTGCGCTCGGGACAAGTTTGACCCAAAAAGTCTGAGTTTTATGGGGATTTAATGGTGATTTAATGGTGATTCTACCATAAAAACCATAGGAATTGATGTTTTAATCAATGAATTGATTTTTTAATCAATGACAATGAATTGATTTTTAATGGTGACTCAATGATGGTTTAATGGGATTTAGTTGATGAATCGTAGTTTTTATGATGATTTAACGGTGATTCAATGGGATTTGATGGTGATTTACCTTGGAAATTGAGAAACTCTAAACCAACTGTGGGGCCCGGAATCTACAGATTGTCTTCCTTCCACATCTATGTTAGTTTACCCTAGGCTAGATGCTACTAAATTCTGGTGATAAGTGATATGCGTGTATTGATGGTATATGATTTATGCTGTAATAGTTGTGGAAAAAATGGGAAGCGATATTACTATATTATAATTGGGGATTACTATATCACAATTTGAAGGAAAAATCATGTTTAAACATTGAGGATATGTAAATCATATATGATATCAATGCGGATTTTTTCCGGATATCACCATCTCTTACAGCTAAACTTGGAGATTGAACCGTCAAGGGTTAAGTTACCAAAATGGATATTGGGTGTAACTGAAAATGGACTAATGTTAGGCAATAAACCACCCACATGGATCGTTGTTCCTTACCGCTTATGGTAAAATGGGGGGGATAGTTTACTATTGCTATACTAACATCATACCTCCAAAACTGATGACAAATCAGTGGAGTTGGGCGTGGCAAAATCATTGGGGCACTTCTCAACTTCTCGGCCCATAGATGGCTGGTCATTTTCAGCACTACCCCATACATGTTTGGAGCCCAATGATTTTGATTCATTCCCATATATAATATATATATATATGTATATATATATATATACATATGATATAATAAGCCAGAAGAATGCTAGGTCTAAGACTGCAACGGCTCTGCCAAGGTTCCTGTTAAATCTGGATTGAGGGTTGAAAACAACGTAAGGGAGATCGACTTTGAAGAAACCAGCGCAAAAGAACATAAGGCGGGAGAAATTAGACAAAATACGGGGAACATATATGTATCAAACTATTACACTATTGATGGAATAAAATGGTAGAACATAGTGAAGAACATGTGGAATTACAATTGGTATCAAAAAGAAGAAAATCAATACGAGAGAAACCGAAGAGGAAACTGTCAGTTTTGGGGCAACAACATTGATATCAACAATCATTCATTCTGTGGATTGAATTCATTTACTGTAGTGTCAATATTCTTAGCATACTCGAATTACAAATGATTCAAACCATTTTAATCCACTGGATCAACGATTGTTATATCAATAGGCTACATATGGCTCACCATCACACGATGGTGAAAGTCAGATTCAGTTCCACAGTTCGTTGCTGCTCAAATGCCATGTCGCTGTGTCTGGTTGTTGCAGCCCATCCAACTGATTTTAAGTGCCTTTGACATTTCACAGAGGGATTGCCGATACGGCCGATACGAATCTACCAAGAAGTGACAACAGAATGTCAAAATGTTGCAACAAATTTCACAGATTCAAATCAACTCACTATATCAATGGCCATTTTCCAGTTCGCAAACTGTTGACATAACCAGAGGGTAAAAAGAAAAGGAAAAGAAGGAAGCTGCGGGCCACTGACTCGGTGGTCTCTCAAGTCTTGGTCTCATGAAATATAAACGTTGGTTGTTGCAGGATGGTGCCTCCAAACGTGATGTTTTAAATAAGTTGGTTTTAATAAACACCATTAAAAAAAACTAGTTCGTGAAATATCTGCCATATAGTGACTAGTTCGTGAAATGGGAGTTATAAACGCAGCAACTTAGCGATTTAGCTCACTGGGGCGCCTCGGAGCCTGGCTTCCCGGGGGTCCAGAGCTCCTGCCGTTCCGTTCTCCCAAAATCCATCGGGAAAAAAAGGTAAATCCCTAGTAATTTGATGATGCTTTATATCATATGGATGATGAATGATGATATGTATGTCATAAGTACCATATAATATATAAATATACAGTACATATATATATATATATATGTATGTATGTATATATATATAATCAAAGTATGGTTTAATGGATGATTGGATAAGAACCATTGGAGTATTACGGAAGCCCCTTCCTTTTGATGCCTTTTCTGAAGATGCCACCAGGATGTGGTGCCACCCAGCCATGACTTGGGGTAAAAATGTCGGTTGGTTCCAAGGGGGGTCGAGCTGCTCATTGGAAAAAAATGACGTGTCGAGTCTAATCATCAATCATTGGATTGGTTTAAGGGAAAATCTACAGGAAACCATGGTTTTTACCATCAAATATAGGGCTCTCCTGTAAATTTTCCCATCATCCAATTCTATGAATCAAAGGTTATGAGATTTCTATGAGATTTACTAAAGCAGGTCATGTCATATTAGTTCATATATCCAAGAAATATATGTTTAATATTGTTTAATAACTAGAAAACATAAATCTGGGATGATCACAAAATACAGAGCAATATACAACATGTACATAACAATCAATTAGACAATTGACCATGCTATGGGATTAAGACCTTTAACATACTGTGGATCATCAATATACAACCACAAGTGTTCTCAAGGTTATTCAGTCCCTATGACCGGAATTGAAACAGGTCGGGCAATGCTTACCACGGTTACCTGGTGCTGCAAGATCTAAAATGGGGACAAAGAGACAAACCCGAAAAGATCTCGCAAGAAATCCTGTGGATGGGCCAGCAAAATCCTGCACCTCCTTGGATGGTTGAAACATGTTGAAACCCTATAAATAGTGGGATGTTTACCACCTACCAGCTAGTGCAGGATTTCGCAACCATCCACCGTAGGAGAATCTTTTCAGTGTTTACGTAAAACGTAAAACCGTGAAATTTCTGGATGTACCGCAAGCAGTTCTTGAAAGCTTGAGGCGATGCGTTTACTTCCTGTCAAGGGATGCCAATTTTGACGCCAAATCCTTGGCAACTTGAAGGAACTTTGCCGAACTTGCCAGGATATTTAGGACATTTTAGGAAACTCTTTTCCTACCATGTTTAAATGACATGTTTCCCCAGGGTATGTATTTGAAGGAAACGTCCCCAACTTGTTTTAAATGGAAATTCATCAGGGAATTGATGTTCCATGAGGATGTTTTAGGAGGTTTCCCTGCTTTTTTCAAACAGAATTTCTCCTCTTTTTGTAAGGGAACTTCCCTGGGGATTTGGGGGAGACTCTCTCTGAAGATTGGTTTACCTGGAACTTTTGGGAAAATCCTCCTGGATTTGGGGGAACTGCACCGGTAGTTACGTAGTTTACTATGTAGTGTAACTTCCCCTGGTTGTGTGTTTTCTGAAACTCGTTCTATTTGATCTTTGGGGAACTTCCCCCAGGGATTCACGGGGGAACTTCACAAGGGAGTTCGAGGCTTGCCAGTCCAAATCTAAAATCTCGGTGTCCTCCAGTACATGAATAATCATGAATAGAGATATGCATAGCTAGGCTTTCCCCATAGGCTTTTCCATGTCTGAAAAAAAACCTGGTTTTTGACTCCTTCAGCTCGAATCAGAAAGCTATCCTACTGTGCTGCAAAAAAAGCATCTTCATCGGAACATAACAAACGCTGAAAGGATGTCATAGCTACATATAGCTACCTATATGATGTACCTATGATTCCTATGATAAGTTTTGCTAAGGTGGATGTAGTCATCCTGTAGTCATCCAGTGGAACGCGTCTGTCCTTGTCGAGCGTACAGCTCTTGGTTTCCACACCTCGCTAGCGGAGCGTTGACGCAGTTGACGCCCAGCAATGACCAAAGGTAACCGAGAACCGTTCGACCATTTTCGTTGTCAAGGTACCATCTTGTTATTTAACATAGCCATGGGAAATGGCCTACTTATAGAGGTTTACCTATTAAAAATGGACAATTTTCCATTTGCCTTATGTGATTGATAATCATGATTATCATAGGGTTTCATGATACCCTCTGGTAATTTAACATAGCGAACTGGAAAATCGCCATTTTTAATAGGTAAATCAACTATCAATTACCCATTTTCCATAGCAAACTGTTAATCCTGACAGAATCGTCAGACACTGCAAAAAAGTTGGTGCATGACCCATAGGATCCATGGTGCTGCTATATATGGTGTGCCATGGATCCCATCAATATACCCCTTTTATGTTAGCATATATACCAGCACCATGGATCCTATGGGTGATAAGTTTAGAGGGTAAACAATGACAGTCATAGCTGCCACCCCAATGGTGGCGGCTCATCCCAAACTCCGATCTCAAAAGTTTCCCCGAACGTTGGGGGGATCCGAAAATCGACGCTTCCAAGGTCGTATCAAAAAATACGATATATTGGATACATACCATTGGTTGGTAATATACTGTTATATAATATTAATGGTTAATATAGATGGTTATTATATGGTTAATGATAATAATATACTGGTTGGTGGTTGAGCCTACCCCTCTGAAAAATGATGGAGTGAAAGTCAGTTGGGATGATCATATATTCCCAACTGAATGGAAAAATAAAATTCCATGGTTCCAGTCACCACCAACCAGATATCTATTGTAAATATCTGTAAATTACCTTACATATCCCTATTGAAATGGCATGGTTCAACGGTTAAACCATGGTTAAACCATATCAAACCTCCCATGTTCGATGGTCCCGGTCGACATGGTCGACATCCGGCAAGATGCCATGGGTGCTCTGCTGCTTCGGGTTGAAGTCCCTGGATGACTGGTGGGTTTTTGATAGGAATGGTTGAGCATCATGGGAAGAGTTCAGCAGCTATACATAGCACTGTGCTATACTCTCTGATTCTTGGCCAGCTGTGCTATACTCAGCCTGATTCTGAAGTATCTTAAGTTGTCTCCTGGAACTTCGGGATTTCCAAGTCATCTTGTTTATTGCGGGAGTATTTTTTTGTCACGATCGTTCCAAGATTGCCCGGGGGTAATCCATGGATTAGCGGAGGGAAATTGAATCGGCTTGGGAACTGGATAACCCTCGGGAACAACAAAAAATGACAACAAGATACAACAAGGTTGATACCTCGCATGGGGATCTCGGCCATCCAACATGGGGGGGACAAGGAATACCACAAAAAGCGCGAGGAGAAGGGTCTGTTGGCAAGTTGGCAACCAGAAAATTCTGGGTTTTACTATGGGTTTTACTATGGGTTTACAAAATGTTTTGCTGCTGACTTCAGAGCAGGAGGATTCCATTCCAAGTTTACAGATGCCAATAGTTCTCATCACATTGGTGGCCCTGAAGCCATCAAACAGACTTGGCCGCTGCCTCCAAAGTTGTCTTTAGGACCCAAGAGGTTTAGCTGGACAGGACTGTGCCCCTCAAAGCTTGCCCAAATCTCTGCGAAAAATGATGGTTGTTGGCTATGGGTCAAAATTAGGTACCCCAATAATTGGATGGTTAATACATGTTAATACTAAACTAGACTAACATAAAAGTGGTCCCACATCGGTCTTCCATTTTGACCCACATGAAGATATTGATGTGTGTGATATCCGATATCCCAACGTTGCTGAAGATCCCAACATACAAAAAACGATGGAAAGATCCACCATTTTTCAATGGGTACAGTAAATCCACTATTTCGACTGGGCCATTTTCAATAGCAAACTGTTAAATTGCCAGAGGGTATATATTTCAATGTGACCATTTATAGTTGATTTTCCCATCAAAAATGGTGACTTTTCCCCAGTTTTTGTTGAATGACCAGGCCGGGTTTTCCACTTAGTTCGAGGAGTCCCAGCCATGTTTGATCGCCTGCCGGAGAGAGAACGCAACGTGGAGGTCTTTCCAGCCCGTGCATGGCCCACCAAACAGAGCTTCACCGAGTGGAGTGGCTGCACCCCCTGGGGCAGGTCACGGGTCCCGTTGATGGTCACTGGTGAATTTTACCCATGGTTGTTGTCAGAAAATTTAAGAGTTTATCCATAGTGATGGGAAATAAATGGGAAATAAACATTCATGGAGAGTTTCTGTTTCATGTTGTGTCTTCCCAAAACAGTTTAAGATAGTTTTCCAGCCCCTTGGTGCCACCAGCCTCTTTCATAGCCGTGCGGAACGCACGCATGGCAGCAGGGCCTGAAAGTCATGTCTGTCGTGAATGTCATCTATTGGACAGCGTCAAAACAAGTGTCTATATTGTTTATAAAACAAGTGTCTGAATCTTGCTTATATTAATTAGTTATCTGATCTGATTTGTTTATACATCTAGATATGATATGATATGATCTGGACCTGTTTGCGTAAATTTATGGACAAAGTCCATCACAATATCGAACGTAAATAGAACAAATATGCCACTGGATAGTTCACGGGGGGTTAACCTCCAATTTTCATGAATCAACCGGGCAACCGGGCTTCCCGCCCATCACGAGAGGAAATTAGTCTGTGGCATTATCATGATACATGTTGATATATACTGTATATGGGTTTTTAATCTTGCACTGAGGTGGTAAAGCAAATAATCAATCAACGACTATGAGCCCCCCAAACTAAACAGACACGGCTTGGACAAACGATGCAACACTGCAGCTTTTGTAGTGGGTTTACAGCATTGATTGTCCGGAAATGTTATCAATGTTCACTTGAAATAGTGGCTGTAACCCTATGGATCCAAACACTGTCTGAGAAGGTACTTAACCCCTAAATCATACCCCAAGTACTTCCTATGAAGGTACTTGGATCCATAGGGTAAGAATTCAAAAGCCATTTAAGATCCATTTGCTCTGAAATGTTGGCGGCAGAGTCTTGGAACAATGCACCATTTCCTCTCGAAAACTGCAATACTTTGCCAACTCCGACACCGGAAAAACGGAGCAGTGGACCAGGATTCGCTCGATGTGATGTGTCACAATGACAACTTGTGAGGTTTTTGATAGGAATAGATCCAATCGCACTGGAAAATACTGGAAACATTCAATCAAATTGGAATATATATTATATTAAAAATTATGATGTATTAGATATATATATATATATTAAATATATCATATGTATATATAGAACTATATAGATGTATATAGGAAGAATTCATATAATTAATAGCATACATCGCCATCGCCCAGCAGTGGAGCTACGCCTTGTCGCTTCAGATCCTGCGCCAACGCTTCGTGCAACGGTACCTGACATGGGAAAACAATTGTACAAACCATGGGAGAAAATAGGAAAAACACATGGGAAACACCGGGCTACACCTCGATATTTGAGGGGAGAAACCTGGGTTGTAGATTTCCCCCCAACCCAATGCATCAATCTAGCAGTGTCCAACAGAAACAGGTGCATTTGATTGAAATTGATGGCCCACTTTTGCCAGGCGAAGTACAAAAATCCAACGTCAAGGTATTCGTCCTCTGATTTAGGCGATAATTCTGGCGGTTCACCCCAAGAATCGTATAATAAGTGGCTTATAACATGTCCAAACCTCGGCAATGGCGGGGTAAATCCAGCTACAACTGGGCTGAACTCAGATCCGATTCATGGGGTGAAACAATTGGATGGATCAGGATGCTATGGACGATGATTTTCATGATATCTTTCATCATATTTACATTAATACCCTCTGGTAATTGAACAAAAAACTATGGAAAGATCCACCATGCTATTCATGGGAAAATTCTCTATGTCAATGATAATGTTCCATAGTTGTTTGTTAAATTACCGGAGGGTATCTACATATTTCCAACTTGTTCATCTTTGGGCTTGCCATGACAAAACAAGCTCGATGTAAAAATCTCCGGTTTCGCCTCCTCGTCCAAAACCCACTCCTCGACCTCGCGGGTGAAACCCGAAGAAACATCGACAGGAAAGAGCAAGATATTTCTGTTTTCTTATCTGGTTGGTGGTTGACCTACCCCTCTGAAAAATGATGGAGTGAAAGTCAGTTGGGATGATGAAATTCCCAATATATGGAACAATAAAAAATGTTCCAAACCACCAACCAGTTATGTTTTTGATCAGTGTGGTTTGATTTCTCCAAAAAACATCCAACAACTTCCGTAAAATTCTGTGGCTTTCCTGTGCCTCTTTTTGTTTAACATTGGTTAATGAGGGGCTTGCAGACATGTTGGAACCATGCTGATTCTCTCTTCAAATCTAAACAGAACCAAAAACCATTGAACATGGCCAGTTATAGTGGAATTTCCCATGAAAAATGGTGGATGTTTCCATAGTTATGTTAGATATCATAAGGATATAATATGCATTAATATGCCAATATTGATATTCTGATATAACATGGCAAATCACTTCTGGGTGCCTTGGGATTCTCATGGATTCTCCTTTAAAAAAAACAGTTCCCCTCGTCAGTCACATGGCAATAAAAAACCTCCACTTCCCGGATTTTCGAGCCAGCCACAAATGACAAGCCAGCCACAAATGACAACATTGCGGGACCCATAATGATCCCCAGTAAATCATTGCGAAGCAAGAGCTGAAGTCAGATCCATATCAGTCACGGAAAACCCATGTCATAATAGTCCTCGAAATTCATGGAATTGATGTCCATTTTCTGGATTAAGCACTGACCATCACTTACCCTCTGGTAAACTAACAGTTTGCGAACTGGAAAATGGCCCATTTATAGCTCATTTGTGTATCAAAAATTATGATTTTCCATACTTATGTAAACGTTTACCCGAGGGTATGGCTAATATAAACCTGGTTGGTGGTTTCACCGGTTGGTGGTTTCAACCTACCCCTCTGAAAAATGATGGAGTGAAAGTCACTTGGGATGATGATTATTCCCAACTGAATGGAAAGTCATAAAATTCATGTTCCAAGCCACCAACCAGATATCATCATAATAATATATAATCATAGATGGATATAGATGGAATATTGTCCATTGCCATAATGGTATTTGAAACTATGGCTAATATCAACGATGTTCCATCGATTATTCCATGGTTCCAAACCACCAGTATCCCAAGATTCTTGGTTATTGGGACATTTAGGATATCCGGTTAGCATGTTTAGATATGTTTAGGATATTAAATGTTCCAAACCACCAACCATCGATTATTCATTTAATATCCTAATATAGATATTAAACATTGGAACCTAGTTTATATTAGGATATTAAATGTTCCAAGCATCGGATTATTCCATGGTTCCTAATATAAACTATGTTCCAATGCTCAGCGCTGCTACCCCCTGTTGAATTTTCACCATCGATACCTCCATCTCCAGCTGCGGGGGCGGCTCCTGATTCATGGCATGACATGGGGAGATCATAAGGATATACGTGGCCTGGTAAACATACAAAAAACTATTGAAAATGGCCATAGAAATAGTGGATTTTCCCAGTAATCATGGTGATGTTTCATAGTGATGTTGTTAGATCATAAGGATACAGTATGCCAATATTGATATTCCGATATAATAAGGATGATATTCTGATATGAAGTCCCATATAATCTCATATTCTGATATAATAAGGATGGAAAGGAATATCAGAAAATACTAAGAATATGAGATTTAATGTGACTTCATTGAGGGTTGAGATATAATCTTTGTACAGGAACTCTATTGATGCAACAAGACCCGGAACAGAATTTAAATATTTGGCGAGGTTCAGCAATCTTTCAAAATGTCTCACCTGCAGAGATAAATGGATTTTGATTGAGTTGTTCCTCAATTTGACCCATCTGTGGTACCTTTTGCGCAGCAATGAGGGTCACAACAACTGCGGATCTTTAAGTGTACAAACTACGGATGAAGGCAGTAAAGAAACATGAAGCTAATTCAATCACTGACATATCCACAGTAGACGTGTCCCTTAGGACAGGCGACCTGAGCTCTCCAAGAAATCTGCCGTTTATCGGGTGGGTTTCCCACATGGATGACATGTCGCCTTCCGCGCCTCACTGGACTCGTTCAACTCTTCCGTTTGCCAATACGTGGCCGAAAAATCCTGGTCACAGTCGCAGTGTGGAAGTTCCACAGGTTCCATCAAAACAAAGCTGTGGATTGGATCTGAAGATCTGGCAGCATGGCATGGCACATGGTTCTGATATGTTCCAATTTTCCTTCTCTGGGTCTATGTCATCGATGTTCCCATCGATGTTCCCATGAATCAATTCCTCCGAAACACGCCCGTCAAGTCATTGGCACCTCGGAGCTGGCTTGGGTCTGCAAGTCCTGCGAACCGTGGACAGCTGGTTCAGGCTTCACCTGGGGATTCCTCCCTGAAGATTGAAGTCTTTTTGCGACTCAGGTTGCGGGAACAACTTGCAAAGAAAATTTGGTCTCATTCAGAATCAGGGTTTCCTGTAAATTTCACCAAAACATACCAAAACCATAGTTTCAACTGGAAAACCACTGGCTGGTGAATAGAGGACAAATCTTGCTGCAGGCTACAGATTTCACTGGCTGATAACTGATATCAATCCACTCACTCGCTGATGTGCTGAATTTGAATCCAAGTCGCGATTTCAAGTACCTTGCTTATGATAAATCCCGCGCAGAAGGTCACATCCTATCCAAAAAATATTCCCATCAGTTTTGTTGTTTATTCTTAGTCACTTCACCGTGATATGGCTTTGTCAAAAGAAATCAGTGTTATCAGTACATTCTGGATGCTGAACCGTTGAGTGATTCAATGGAATTATCATTTATGAGCCCCATGATTGAACCCCATTCTTACATTATCATTCATTAATTTGAAAAGAAAACGCACGGAAGGCGCCTGACTTTGTCACAGAATCAGGTCACGTCACTTCAAAAAGAATCTGTTGCAGATGAACTATTCCCTTTTTTGTTTGGTAATGTTTAAGCAACTAGCAAATCTATGAACCCCTGGAAAAAATGCCCTTGAAAGCATCCTGAAACTCCCAAAATCCCATTGTACAAATCCCATTATACAAATCCCATGAAATTCCACTAAAATGCATCCATTGATCTCCTGCTTCGAGTGTTTCTGCGTGCTGACTCTGCGCTTTAACTTTGGCGCATTCGTCAACTTTTCTGCGTTGCCGACAGAGCTTCCGGCACTGGAGGAAGATTTGCCTGGATTAGAGCGGTGGTAAAACATGGTAAACCCAATGGTGAAGCAACCATTTTTGGGGGGTCTAATGTGGTAAAAACAATTGTAAAATATTATACAGTAAACATGTATAAACCATCCCCAACACGTGGATAATGTTTGGTGTTCCCATTTTCATCCATTTTCCAGAAGCCCAGATACCTCCATATTCCTGGCTCAGTCATGGAGGTACCCCAATGGAACGCTTTTGATGGTTTATTGATGTTTGATGATGTTTGTATTTCATGGAAAATCCATCATCTATAAATGGATTTGGGATATTTGGGGGCTACCCCTATGACTTGCGAAACCACCTTTTATGAATAAATACCAAGCTCTTCCCTTAGCATGGCCCGGTGATCCTATTGCTGGGATATCATGGATCACCACACCCCCGAAACGAATCTTTACATGATACCCTGGTTGGTGGTTGAGCCCTACCCTTCTGAAAAATACATATGAGTTCATCAGTTGGGATTATTTTTCCATTCCCAACTGAATGGAAAAAAACATGTTCCAAACCACCAGGATCCCAAGATTCTTGGTCTTGTCCATTTGGGTGTGTCTGAAAATAGTGTACCCCATTTACCCAATGGTTTTGCTGATCATTATCCCGTTTTTAAATGGCTATTTCATTGGGAATATACCCAACATTTTCAGACAAACCCATTTATTTCAATGGTAACCGCTGGTAGCCCCTGGGTGGAACCCCACCTTCAGCTTTGGGAGCTATGGGCCGCGCCCGGCGCGGCCGGGTGGCGGGCGTGGAATCCAAGCTCCTGCAGGGGCAAGGGGTCCACCGTTCCCACCATTGGAGGATCCCAAGAATGGATGGTTTTCATGGAAAATCCCATCTATCAATGGATTGGATTAAGGGAAAATTTTAACCGGAAAGCCCCATGATCTTAATGGGAAAATAACTCTGGTTTCCGGTTAAAATTTTCCCTTAAACCAATCCATTGAATCTATAAAATAGATGATTTTGGGGTACCCTTACCTACCTCCATTTTAGAGATATTCTATAGGAATTTAACCTCCACATCTAACTTTTGCACATTGATTGGATCAACTTGATTCCATCATTTTCAGGAAATTGCGACTTGTCATGGCTGGATCTTCTTCGGGTTTTCGGAAATTGAGACTATGAAAAAAAAACGCATCGCCGCACCATTCGGATCCATATGGGTATGTCTGAAAATGGGGTATACCCCCAATTATAGCCATTTAGTAGGGATAATGATCAGCAAAACCATTGGGTGTAGGGGTACACTATTTTCAGACAAACCCATATCTGAAGCCATAAAACTCGCTTAAATCGTAGTGGAGCAAAGGAGACCCCCAATTCACTTCCCAAACCAGGGCTGTGTTTTACATTATTATATACTGTTAATATATGGTGAATATATATGGTTATTATATGGTTAATGATAATAATATACTGGTTGGTGGTTTTGAGCCCTACCCCTCTGAAAAATGATGGAGTTCGTCAAATGGGACGATTTTTCCATTCCCAACTGTTCATGGAAAGTCATTCAAAATTCCATGGTTCCAGTCACCACCAACCAGTGATTATTAACCATTAACCATCATTAACCACTATTATTGGTATATAATCCCATTGAAGATATTAAAGTCACCACCAAGCAGAAATAAATTGCGACCTAACTGATGCTGGATCGTTTCTCAAAAAATGACCCAAAGATAGATCCAACTTTTGCCTGCCTTCGGGGCTCGACGCAATCTGTCTCCATCTGTGAGGCAATCATAGGTGCCTGGGGAACTGTGAATTACAGGTGTCCAAGTACGGGTCACGATATTTCTTGGGAAAAGTCTGGGTAAAACCACGAAATGAGATTACAATGAATCATAAAATGGCGCCTAAAAGCGGGTCAAAAAACAAAGTTCAAATTACGACTCTAGTGACTAGATGAGATACAAACATCAGCAAAGCTACGGTAGATACCCGGGCAATGCTTTCCGGAAGGAACAACCATTGACCTGATCCAATAAAATATATCCTGGTTTGTGTTGGCTGCGGTTGGACCCACTGTGAAATCAGATTCGACCAAGCCTTTCTACGGGACTGCTGTGTAGGGGAACTAGCATCCCAGTTGGTAAAGTCATAGGGTCATAGAGGTCAAAATCGTCAAAAACTGATAAAAACTGGGTGTAATCGATTGGTTGAATGCTTTGAAGGGAAAAACGACAGGAGACCATGATATTTGCCATGCAATATAGGCTGCAAATTTTCCTTCAAATCAATCCTAAGGTGGGTGAAGGCCAATCTGGCGGCGTTTTTGAGGTCCATTTTTGGACATAAGCCATATAATTACATAGGCGTTCAAAACGTCATATGCCCCCACAAAAATGGCCACACCAGTTTGATAGTTTATTACTAATACATATATATATACACATACTTAATATAAATACTAATACCTTGAAAAACATCAACCAGCAATTGTTGAATGATGATATCGCCTTTATGAATTCCCTTCTTCTGACCACACTCCCGCCGCGATTTCCACACTTCGGCCAGGTCCAAGGCACGTCTGGGCGGGGGACAAAAGATTAATGGAGGTGAGGCCAGCAACTGCCGCGAAGCCCATTTTTTTGGGGGGCTGATTGGAGCAATAAATGTCCATATTAATGTCCATAGATGTCCATATCTGAGATATATGTCCCATATTAATGTCCACCTTGGTCGGTGTAAATATATGTCAATGTGGGGGAATCAATAAAAATCAATGAGTGTCCCCTTTAGAGAAAATCCAAGTGATCATCCATCCCCTTTATATGAAAAACATTTGGGCGCCAAAAAGAACCCAGTCAGTATTACAGGGGGCCTTTTAATGAGCATATTTCGTAGTGGGATGGGATAGAACCTGATATTTGAGGTTGTTGGCTATTGGTGGTTGCCCAGCCCATTACATGGGTTTTAGCGAACTATACATTGTGGCAGTTTAACATAGCTCTGGAAAACGATCACATTGCCTAATTATTGAAAATGGTGATGGTGAATATATCATATCTATTAAATATCCAAAAGAATTCAAGGTAATACCCGTTTTTTTTCACGAAGGATTCATTGGGCAAATCTTGTGGCATGTCCTGCTATTGTCGGTTTTTCGCCATCCCCTCCAGAACATCAATTGTTGGGAATCATCTTCCACAACAAAGGTGGCAAATTTTGGGACAACATGGTATTTTGCGCAGGAAATATTCGGAAATATTGGTCTTTGTTCAGGATAGTTTGCAAAAACATGGTGCATCATGGTGCGCGCGAAAAACCTGCGATGTCAAATCGTCAACGAATCCCCACACCGTCAATTCTTGAGCATATTCTATCATGTTCAACCTTATTGCATGTATAACCGTATAAACCGTATAACCAACAAGACTTGAAAGCGTCAAACATCGACAAATCAACACTACAATGAATGGAGACTATGGCAATGGCCACATCTCCAACCTCTGGCGGTTGCTGCGGCATGAAGTTTCGCTAACCTACCGTGGCACGCTGATCAGCACTGAGGAGCAAGGAAAACTTGTACGACTCACCTGCTAGCTCTCTACCCGCTCGATACATACCAATCAAACAGAGTTTGATTTACGGGGAAGAAGAATCGCTTCAAAAGTTGCAGCATTGCAGAAAACCTTGGCAAGTTCCAAGGAAAACCACTTCGACAACATCGTTTGGTCCATCCGTTAATTAATGACTGTCACATTTGCTCGAAGAATAGGATCTGTCTTTGGGGGTTCCACCAAGGTTTGGCCTTGGTTTCTGCACTGGTCGCTTGTCAAGTTTCAACATGTTTCAAGCACTTCGAATCATGGTGGACATCTTCACATTGGTCCGCACGCCTGATCCAAGGTGCATGGGGATGCCAAGTCGCCATCATCGCGAGCCCGCGGGACCACAGATTCACCGTCCAAATTAATTGGGGTACTGCGATGATCGTAGCACTGGGGAGCCCAATCCAAACCAGTAACACAAACCAGATACAGTCACTATATTGGGGTACCCAATTTTGACTACCAATATTTAGTCGATGTAGCACATTTCAACGTCGTAGGCCAGCCCTTTGAAAGCGGCAGTTTGAGAAAAAGTGGCAGCAGTGTTTTCACAGTCTAACGGCAACCCTTCAACAACCCTTGCACATCACTGGTTGTCGCAGCCAGCCTCCTTGAAGCAACGCATGGTGACAGAAAAAAGTTGTGTGAACGCTGGATGTCATGCTGGCTTGAACGGAAAATCAAAAAATATCAAAAACATGGTGGGTCTGCTAATCTCAAGTTCAATCAGGACGTGGACAGTACATGCTTTTGCGGTTGAAAAAGCACAGAAAGCTGGTGTAGCCTCCCTTTTATCTCGCCAACACCACTTGAAGGCAAACGGCCACTGTGGGCAAACGGCCAATTTAGGCAAACGGCCACTGTGTAGCAGGGCATCTTTGTCATGCTTAGCAACAACTGCGGAGAGAAGGAGAAGTGGGCGTCCAAGTGCTTCGGCACCGGGAACTTGTATCGGTTGTTCTCAGTGAATCGATTTCTTCGTCGAAATCACTGAAGCGGGTTAAGCGGGTTGGGCACCACAAGGCAAACCACGACTCTTTCCAGCCGAACATGGAGCCAGTCCGCAAGTAAAAATATGATTTTCCATAGATTACCCAATGGGAATATAATATATTTATAGCTATAGGTACCTATTTGGGATTATCCTTTTATAGCTATATATATAATATAAAAATATTTCATCCCAAATAGGTTGTAGGCCACACCGGCCTTCGATTCGATCTCGATGACTCGCTCCGCATTTCGGCATTTCTCAACTCCTCTGATCAGGAGCCTGCGGAAAAGCAAAATCCTTCACCTTCAAGGCGTGCTGGTGAAATGGACACATAAAGCTATGAGTCAAAAGCCTGGTACCCCTGGTGAACCCCAAAATAGCTGGGATTTATGGATGTTCATCCCATTAAAAATGTATCTATGGGTATTGACCCATACCCACATAAAGCTAACATATTTCTGTGGGGATCTTCCCCAGCTTGTACATAAACAGCGCGAAAACCACTTTGAAATGCCTCGGGAGCCGGAAGGCCGAGAGCTCTGGCAGCGCGCTTTTTGCAGCTCCTCGAAGTAGACATCGGAATCAATGCCTCGCGGTGGAGTGTGGGAGGTGCAACAACCTGGTTGAACACTTTCTTCTGTCTACTGAGTCTACTCGCAACTACTTGCAACGCTGTTTGTTTATTCCTGAACTGAATTCACCAAATCTGAATTGCCAAATGTTAAAATCACGAAAAGGTGGCTCACGATGTCTTCTTTGGAAGCATTGATAAAACTACTTGAGCAAAGCATCCCAAGCTTTTCCTGTATTCAGTATGGGCACTTGTCAATGTTGGGATAACAATCAACCTTGATCAACCTTGCACCTGTCCAAAGGCATCTTGGCCGCTGCAGAAACTTAGTATCAACATCCTATGGGAAACCATAGGAAGACCCTCCCGAAATCATCTCCAAAATCCAAAAAAACATCAAATCGATAGAAATCTCAAGAAACGGAACAAGAGTTCCAACATGTTCTAAGGATTGCTTTGAAACTAAGAGGGCGCTTGATCTTGGTGCTGCATTTATATCTTCTGTATCTTTTGATCGACACTGGTAGATCAGCAGATCCCTGCAGGCCTTCATAGTACTTTTCCTGACAAGATCACTGCAAGATGGAGTCATAGTACTTGGCTGATTTGCATGTCTGGGGATACATGTCTGTCCATCATGAAACATATCTATATACGATTCTATATACATATCTCAATATATGTCTCAATCTCATCGACTTATTGCCATCGTCCCCCTTCCTTCATCATGTCGCCCAACAGGGACTGGGATATTCGAGAAACAACTGCGACCCTGAACTGAATACCTTGTCACTGTTTTGTAGGAGCGAAAGATCAAGTTACTGTAGCTTTCAGGAAGAGGATTCGGATCATTCAGACTCTAGGTATCTCTAGGTTCAAGTGCTTTGAACTCTTCATTTTTTATCATTCTTTGACGTCATCCAAACAATCAAACGATATCAAAGTGCACTAATACTTTACAGTGGGTTTTTAAATCAGACTGCTTTTTACAGTGGCTACCCGATCCCAGTTACCACCAGTTGGCTTCGATGCTCTGATAAGTTGATGTGCCTGAGATCCCATGGAAGTGTACGAACTGCCAGACATCTTAGAATGATGTGTATATATGGACATATGGGGGTTGTCCAAAATACCTTTTCCCGGACAGCCCTCAATCGCTCAGCCAATCGCGTAGCAACCGCGGTACCACAGTGAGCAATCGCGGAAGGGTTTGTTCTTCGTTGATCAGATCATATACATAAAATAAAAGTTATGTATTATATAATGAGGATCCATGCGTGAACGCATTCGATTTCAAATTTGGGAGCAAAATAAGCTTGCGCGGTCCGGAAACGGTCCGGAAAACTCACAGTAGTACCAGCAGCAGTAGTACTAGTAGTAGTAGTAATAGTAGTAGTAGTAGTAGGGGTAGTAGGAGTAGGAGTAGGAATAGGAGTAGGAGTTCTAGTAGCAAGGCAAGGGAAGAAAGGGAGAGGGAGGGAAAGAGAGAAAGAGAGAGAGAGAGAGGGAGGGAGGGGGGAAACAAATGGTTGCGTTTGGCCGGTTTCTGACGGGTTTCTGACTGGTTTCTGACTGGTTTCTGACCCTTCAGCGGGACTCGTGTCAATTGGATCTAAAAGCAAAGGCAGAAAATCCTAGGTGTACTAGTGGTAGTGGTGGTGCAGTAGCAGCGGGTGTGGTGGTAGTACTAAGAGTAGTAGCAAATCTACTAATGAGAGTAAGGATCCATGCGTGAACGCATTCGATTTCAAATTTGTGAGCAAAATAAGCTTGCGCGGTCCGGAAACGATCCGGAAAACTCACAGTAGTACCAGCAGCACTAGCAGTAGCAGTAGCAGTAGCAGTAGCAGTAGTGGTAGTGGAAATTGGAATAGGAGTAGGCGTAGGAGTTCTGGTAGGAGGGTGAGGGAATAGAGAGAGAGAGGTTGCGTTTGGCCGGTTTCTGACTGGTTTCTGACTGATTTCTGACCCTTCCGTGGAGCTTCTGTCAAGTGGAGAAAAGCAAAGGCAAAAATTCCTCGGTGTAGTAGTGGTAGCGGCGTTGCAGTGGTAGCGGCGCTAGTGGTAAGACTGAGAGTAGTAGCAACACCAGTAGAAGGATCCGCCCATGAACGCATTCGTTTTCATATTTGAGAAGAAAAGAAAATTGCGCGGTCCGGAAGCGGTCCGGAAAATTCACAGTAATACCAATAGTAGGAGTAGGAGTAGGAGTAGGAGTAGTAGTAGGAGTAGTAGTAGTAGTAGTAGTAGTGGTAGTAGTAGTAGTAGTAGGTGGTAGTAGTAGGTGGTAGTAGTAGGTGGTAGTAGTAGGTGGTAGTAGTAGTAGTAGGTAGTAGTAGTAGTAGTAGGTAGTAGTAGTAGTAGTAGTAGTAGTAGTACTCGTCGTAGTAGTACTAGTCGTAGCAGTAGCAGGAGTAGTAGTAGTAGTAGATTAGTAGTAGATTAGTAGTAGATTAGTAGTAGATTAGTAGTAGATTAGTAGTAGATTAGTAGTAGATTAGTAGTAGATTAGTAGTAGATTAGTAGTAGATTAGTAGTAGATTAGTAGTAGATTAGTAGTAGATTAGTAGTAGTATTAGTATTAGTATTAGTAGTAGATTAGGAGTAGATTAGTAGTAGATTAGTAGTAGATTAGTAGTAGTATTAGTATTAGTATTAGTATTAGTAGTAGTAGTAGTAGTTGTTGTTGTTGTAGTTGTAGTCGTAGCCGTATAACCAATCGCTCAGCCTATCGCGATGCAGGTTTTGGCAATCGCGCAAAGCAGAGTAAACGCATCAATTCATAAATTTGTTATCTGCTTTTACGGACGGCTCACATATGGAATATGCACATAAGGACATGTTAGAATTATGTACATGATTATTGAATATTATTGATGTGTATAGTTTATATCACATGAAATCAGCATCTATGCTTAGTAGCAGCATCTTGCGCTCCCTTCTTTCAACCTCCGGTTTAACCGGTCGGTTCCATTCTGGAGCCTACGTACCAACCGATGTCGCTAAGTCACGCAGCTTTGATTCCAAGTCTGCGGCTTGCAAACGTTTCCAAACGCTTGGCCAATCACTAGCCTTTAAGGTAGTGAAGGGATACCGATCTTGACCCTTAAAATGTGCACAAGTTCCAGTGACCATTTCTTTGATATGCCCTTCTTGGATGGATGTCTTGGTCCTGTCACGATGCACTGGGGCCCACTTTTGAAAGCCTAACAAATGGAGCTCCACAAATTCCACGGCGGCGCTCAGTGGATCTTTACCTTCAAACATGGTGGCGGCCCATTCGTCCATGAAGCTCTTCCAGTTCTGATCATTCGCCACCCGCTCAGCTACTTCCTCCTGTTGATCATCCGTGAGATCCTTGTAGGCCGCATGATGTGCCACCCGACGATTGTATTCCAACATCTCCATCAGCCAACCTCGGTGGTTATCAGCCATGATAAAAGATGCTGCTCCCATCTGATATCGTCTGTCTGGTGAAGCCTTGACGTGTTTGGTGTGCGTTTTACAAGCCTCCACCGCAGCATCTACCCGCATATCAGCAGGTAAAGTCCAATCGGGCAAGGTGTTCTCAGCATCTGGGAAGTAGGCGACACATCGAACTTCAATACTTTCCTGGTGTCAATGGGTTGGTGCCGATGGTTTTGGCACAGTTTCCAATGGGTTGGTACCGAAAACTACAGGGACAATCCTGATTTCAACCAAGTCTGGGATGATCCAATGCGCCTGAAAACTATGAGCTAAGAAAAACATGTTGGTAAATGTTGATATTACCCTTTGGTAATTTAAAGTAGGTATGGAAAATGAA
>CAMXCT020001590.1:0-85000 GCA_947184155.2 Cladocopium goreaui | reverse complement strand
TCTGTGGATTCATATTGGATACGTCAGGAAATGCTGGCACAAAACATCATTTCATCTGAGAGTGCCGACAAGCCTTCCAACTTCTTTTAGTTCAAGTCTAACAAGTTTCATCCAATTGCTTCAAAGTGTTACTGTTTTTTTGTTCACAAACTACTGATGCTTGCCTTTTGCTTTAAGACCCTTGCGATTTGCGCTCTTTCGGCTCAGTATCATTCATATCAACGATCCAGCGGTCGCCGTGCCTAGATGGTGAGACGCCAGAGCGTGAGACTTACTTCATTCCACACCCAAAATCACCTTCAAGGTCCTCTTTGCGCATCAGACTGCTCTTTGTATGCAAGGGATGCCAAATTGAGCGAAAATCCTTGCTGGACACATTTGAAACCGAACGATTCAGTATCAGGAGTGACAATTCTTCATATTGCCTCTTCATACTGCTTTGGACAGCTAGACCTCTAATGATTCAAAACTGAGATTGGGCGCCTTCAGAACCGTAAGATTGCGCACCTTTAGCTAGATTCAATAGTTCAAGTCCCGAGTGCTTTTCTTTTGAGCATTCCGTCATGTTGCCTGCAATTACCCCAAATCTCTGAACCCTTTGATTCGTAAATCTTAGGGCTCGCATGTGCCCTTTGGGCGCAGGACCAACTCAGCACTTCGCCGCTTTTTCCATTCAGCCTGAGGGCCGGAAATTCAATGACACAGCCCCAATATGCCAATGATGGACTGCTGAAAGCCATGTTTGCTTTCAGCAGTCCCTTCTTGCGTCTCGTCCCCTCATCAAATTGACTCGCATCGTCCTCATTTGCAACTATCAATCTGTAGAAACCTGAACATGGCATTGATTCACAACCTTGGCTCAGGATGTTCACTCTGGGTGCTGCTCATTTCCTGTGACTCTTTCACGCAGCGTTCTTACCCTGCTGCTCTGGAGATATCACTATAGTCCTTGTGCCAATGTCTCTCCGCATATGGCCGCTTCAGTGACCATCAAATTGATTGACCTCTCCAAGACTGTATGTATGTATATGTATGTTACAGTTTAGTATACCCCTGATTTCCTGTGGCGTCCTCCCAATCGCGCTGCTGTGGGATCCCTTGCGACGGTGACTTATGGTGTGACTGAACCTGTGTAACCTGTGTGGCCTGTGGTGAAGTTGAAGTGTCTCTGGTTCCGTCATATGTCATCCATGCTGTCATGCTGTCGATCATGCTGTGCTGTTCGTCTGAGTGCAAGGCTTGGAGCCTGATGCACTGGTCAATCCCACAACCACCACTTGTGATCCCGGCCTTGGCCAGATCGTGTCGAACAGGACCTTTCGATTTTCAGTCAATACATTTTATCTAAAAGTGCTTTGTATACATGGGCCCGTCCAGCAACCCCCCAACCCCCCATCTTGGTCATGGTAGCTAGCATCTGGCTACTATAAAGGTACTGTATGGGCAGTAACAGGTTGTACATAGATCGTATGGGCAGTCAACCCTGCATGGAGGTATCATGTAGGTAGTGGATACTAGTAGGTAGTATGTGGCTAGGCTGTTGCGTTGTTGCGCTGGGGGGTGCGGGGGGCATAGCATTCATGGAGGTGGGTTGCCAGCCGCCGGCCAGGACCATATATACATTTGACATATTATCTACCATTATCAAAATAAGTCCAAAAAGGAACCTTGCAGAGTACGTGTCATTTTGACAAAATATGTCATGTCTCTGCTTTCAGTAGCAGTCTTGGCAGTCTTGTGGCTGGATGTGTTACGCCTTAAGCTCCTGGCAAGAGCTCCGTTACCCTCAAGTTGGTGGGCTTCAATGACAGCTGCGCACCACTGCCTTTGCAAATGTCATGCGAACAGATGCGAACCAAGCATAGCAAAACTATGCAAGACTGGTTTCAAGCCTTGCACAAATGATGCACAGAAAAGGTTTGAGATACTGCTGTGGCTGTCTCCGCTGTGTCTGGTTGTAACAAATCCAAGCATCTCAAGAGCTCCACTGCTCATGTCTGAGATCCAAGAAACCCTCAAGATTTCTGTGGGTCGGACTGGTGACAACCAACAAGCGCTCAGCATTGTCAGGGTTGATGCCCTTGGAGACGCAGTACCTGCAACGAATTCCAACGTATTGGGAGTTTTAATTCTGGTGTAAAATCTGTGTGCGGATAGTTGTAGTAGATACCTTATTAAATCATATATATATATATATCTAAATTTCAAGAAAAATATCAATGAAAATGTTAATTACTTTACAAACGGAATATATATTTGACAAAGGATTGTCTTTCTTGCAATAAATATAAGTACATTTTTTTCGTTTTCACTTCCAGTAATTTCCAGGCTAGTACAACTTTGGCAGGAAATCGCCTGTTCTTTTGATCATCTCATGGTGCCCAAGGCACTGATCGTTGAGCTCAGGCTTTGATGACAGCCCGCAGATCCTTGGTGATGTGGGTTGTAGATGGTTGCAGCAAAAACCTTCACGAAACCATGAACAAGTCCAAACAGTCCGCACAGCCACTACAGTCCATACAGTCAATACGGCCCATTGGTCTTGAGTGCCACACTGAGCGTGCTGACCAAGAGGAAACTCATCGACAGATTGCCCCTCTGCCATTTCCCCCAAAAAAATCCTCCAAGTGGTTCAGTCGTTCAGTCTGAGTTGTTGAATGCAGCGCTACCTATTTTGTAGAGGGCGTTAGCCCAGGTCTTACAAAAGATCCAAATGAGGTCTTACTGCTCAAAACAAGATGAAACCCACGAACCCGAATGCTCACACGTATGTTAATGGCACAGATGTCAAAACACATGGTTATGCAGTCACGCACAATACCTTTCTGCAAGAAACTATTTGAACAGTCTTGTGCATGTTTCCCTTGTTGCCAGTCTGCAGTGTGGAGTGGAAAGTGTAGAGTGATGTAGAGTGTGGAGTGTGGAGTGTGAAGTAAGGAGTGTGGAGTGTAAAGTGTGGAGTGGGGAGTGTAGAGTGTGTAAAGTGTAGAATGCGGAGTGTAAAGTGTAGAGTGTGGAGTATGGAGTGTAAAGTGTAGAGTGTGGAGTGCAGAGTGTGGAGTGTGGAGTGTAGAGTGTGGAGTGAGGAGTGTAAAGTGCAAAGTGTGGAGTGTGGAGTGTAAAGTGAGGAGTGTAAAGTGTGGAGTGAGGAGTGTGGAGTTTGTAAATTGTAGAGTGTGAAGTGTAGAGTGTAAAGTGTAGAGTTTAAAGTGTAGAGTGTGGAGTGTAGAGTGTAGCGTGTGGAGTGTGGAGTGGAAAGTGTGGAGTGTAAATTGTAGAGTGTGGAGTGTGGAGTGTAAAGTGTGGAGTGTAAAGTGTGGAGTGTGCGGAGTGTAAAGTGTGGAGTGTGGAGTGGAAAGTGTGGAGTGTGAAGTGTGGAGTGTCAAGTGTGGAGTGTGGAATGTGGAGTGTAAAGTGTGGAGTGTGGAGTGAGTGTAAAGTGTGGAGTGTGGAGTGAGGAGTGTAAAGTGTGGAGTGTGGAGTGTAAAGTGTTGAGTGTAAAGTGTGCAGCGTAAAGTTTAGATTGTGGAGTCTGGAGTGGAAAGTGTAGAGTGTGGTGTGTAGAGTGTGGAGTGTGGAGTGTAAAGTGAGGAGTGTAAAGTGTGGAGTGTGGAGTGAGGAGTGTAAAGTATAAAGTGTGGAGTGTGGAGTGTACAGTAAAGTGTAGAGTGTGGAGTGCGGAGTGCGGAGTGGAAAGTGTAGAGTGTGGAAGGTGGAGTGTAAAGTGGGGAGTGTGGAGTGTAGAGTGTGGAGTGAGGAGTGTAAAGTGTAAAGTGTGGACTGAGTGTGGAGCGTAAAGTGTAGAGTGTGGAGTCTGGAGTGGAAAGTGTAGAGTGTAGTGTGGAGTGTGGAGTGTAGAGTGTCAAGTGTAGAGTGTAAAGTGTAGAGTGTGGAGTGTGGAGTGGAAAGTGTGGAGTGTGAAGTGTGGAGTGTATAGTGTAAAGTGAGGAGTGTGGAGTGTAAAGTGTAGAGTGTGGAATGTGGAGTGTAAAGTGTAGAGTGAGGAGTGAGGAGTGAGGAGTGGAAAGTGTAGAGTGTAGTGTGAAGTGTGGAGTGTGGAGTGTAAAGCCTCAGGTGGGGAGTGAGGAATGTAAAGTGCAAAGTGTATAGTGTGGAGCCTAAAGTGTAAATTCTGGAGTGTAAAGTGTAGAGTGTGGAGTGCGGAGCTTCCACCATAGACACGGCGACGCCACAGGAAAACCAGAGACTCGAGACGAGACACGTGGGTGCAAAAAAAACAGCATTTCGTGCGAGACTTCCTCCAATTTTGATATTTTCGACACATTATCAAACAGGTTGGAATGTCACAAAGTGCCACACCTGCCACGCAAAACGACATGACAACCTGCTTGGACACATTCGAATAGGAGATGTTTTCCAGCTTCCCCCATAGACACGGCGACGCCACAGGAAAACCAGCGACTCGAGACGAGACACGTGGATGCAGAAAAACCAGCATTTCGTGCGAGACCTCCTCCAAGTTTGACATTTTCGACACATTATCAAACAGGTTGGAATGTCACAAAGTGTCACGCCTGCCACGCAAAACGACATGACAACCTGCTTGGACACATTCGAATAGGAGAGGTTTTCCAGCTTCCCCCATAGACACGGCGAAGCCACGGGAAAACCAGAGACTCGAGACGAGACGCGTGGGAGCACCAAAACGAGCATTTCGTGCGAGACTTCCTCCAATTTTCACTCTTTGTAGCTTCAAAATCGACGTTTTCCTACGAGTTTTCCTAGGAACCTCTAAAATTTGCAACCTCAAAATCGATGTTTCGTGCGAGGCTTCCGTCAATTTTCATCACATGTCACAAAATGCCACGCCTGCCACGGAATTTTCACCTTGTCGCCACTTGACGCAGCCATGCCAATGCGATTTGCAAAAAACACGTGACACGACACGTCTAAAGTGCTGCGCCTGCCACGAAAACTGCCACGCATCTTTGGAAAACGTCGCAAAAGTATTGCGCCTGCCACACAAAACGACTTTCGACACGTTACAAAACACGTCTGAATGTCACAAAGTGCCACGCCTACCACGCGAAATGAAGCAACGAAACGTTGGAAACCTCCAAAAATGACCCCTCCTGCAGAACTTACCATAGGCATGGCCATACGGGGATCGCGCGAACGGTTGCGGACGGTTGCGAACGGTTGCGGACGCGAACGCAACGTCGAGCGAACACACCCTCAACCCCCAGACCCCCAGAGTGAAACGGGAACCCTTGCTACGCATTCGGGAAAAAACTAAAGAGTTCTTGGATGTTTGCTTTTGTACATGCCTTGCAGGAGTGAAATTAATGGATGTTGATTCGGATCCATTGAATCCATTGACATGTCGATGTTCTCAAGTCTTTTTGTCGGAGTCATGGCTTGGACAACCCTCATGTGGAAGCTATGAGCTGACGGCCAAACGATCACATTGCAACGTGTGCTTCTCGAAATCTGTAACAAACATATCATGCAACATAAAACATATACATACATATTTACATGATTATTTGCAATTATATGACATATACAGTTTGTATTTGTGTTGCACTTGCCATGTACACACATGCCGTGTCTGTCACTTTGCACTGCAGGCACTGGGAGGACACCCATTTCTCCGTCAGCCATCACGGCTCAAGGCGACGCTCTCAGTCCATGTCAGTCCATTTCACTGGAGAGAGGATCAGTTTTGTACACACTTCTGGCCTTTCTCTTTATTTTCAGATTTGTACAGTTTGGTCTGAAATGACTTGAAGTTCAGGTTTGTGTGACCGGTTGCTTTCGCTTGCTTCACTTCATAAAATGTATTTAAAGTCTCATGACCAGGATACCTATGAACATGTAACTCTGCTACATAGATTTACATGCAGTTTTCGGCGTTTCTGGTTTTGGCATGTTTTGACATCCAGAAAGAATTTGATGAATTTCAGAGGAAGAGTTTGGTGCGAGACTTGCAGAATTCGACTTATTCCACATTGGCTTCGGCAATGCAAAATGCTCTTCCAAACGCTGCATTGATCTGCATTGACTACATTCAAAATCATTCAAACTTGCTAGTTTTGAACAGTTTTATATGTTTTCCCCCAAAAATCACACACTGTATATATGAGAGGTACCTTTCTATTTTTCTCGTGCCATTTTCAATTGTACCTTGCTTGTGTGGGTCCTGTGCATTACATGTTCTTTTTCATAAAGCTGTTTCCCCTTCCTCAAGCCGCTTGCTGTTGTGCTTCCTTCTGTAAGATCATGTTTTGGTCCACTCTGGTCAGCTGGGCTGTTCCCGAGATTCTTGCGTGAGTTTCTTTCCTGATTAAAGTCCTTTGCTAGTCCCAGGCGTTCTTTATTCACTGCGCCAGGATGACCACACCATGGTGATAGATACCTTGAAATCATTATCCAAAGACCTGGGGCTAATAATGATGAGCGCATATGAATATGAACTTGCACCTTGATATGAGTTTCTGGGCCTGGAGCGTGCACCCATATTCCACTGATCATCACGGCCCAAGGTGATGTTCCCAGCGTCATTTAGTAACGCTGGAGCCATCACACAAGGCTGCTCCCAACCAAGTTAGAAGGCGGGAAGTGACGTACTGTAACTAATAGACAGGTAACATGACACATTTCCACCGCAGTGCTTCACCTAGAATGGGTTGGAGCAGCACTGTCACAGCTCCAAGGGAAGAGCCGTGTCGTCACAACAGGGTCAGAACGTCCAAGGAGTCTTCTTTGATGGACTTCATGACCTAAGTTTTCATTCAAAATCAAAATAGTTCAACATGCTTGAAATTCAAACACTCTGCTATTGCTTCACCCCGATACTGACTGCTGGGTTTGCTACTGTATAGCAGACATAGGCTTGAAGCAGTGGCTCGAAAATGGGCCGAAGATTGTGTTCAGCAACAAAGTCGTGGCACCTGTGGGAAATTGAAGAACTTGATTCGAACTGAGAAACACTCAAGCCTACAGCACGGAGCCAGTTCCAGCACCACAAAGTGCAAGGAATGACAAAACAGGAAAATTACACAGACACAAACAAAGAATGTGAAATACACAGCTGGACCGCAGGAGTTCCTAAGTTCCCTGCGCTTCTTCTACTGTGTTCTCAGTGGTGTATTCCAGAGGTCCTGGCTTAGGAAAACACACGAGGTCTGTTCTGGTCCTAAGCCGCTACAACTGTCTCAAGTTTTGCAAAAAGTGTTGCAACATGTTGCAACCTTTTTTCGGATTTCATTCTTGTACAGGCTTGTCCACCCCGTGCTTTTCACTGCCAAACCATGGAGGGAAAACCCAAGGGAAACTCTTCACCACCTGTTCACACAGCTTGAAAGAAGTGAAATGTTCTGAGAAAGTTGCGAATGCCGGAGCAAAAAGTACGTACATATATTACATTGCATTGCATTACATTGCATTGCATTGTACTGCATTCCATTCCATTACATTACATTGCGTTGCATTACATTGCGGTGCATTGCACTGCATTCCATTACATTACATTGCGTTGCATTACATTGCATTCCATTGCATTACATTACATTGCATTCCATTGCATTACAATGCATTACATTACATTAGAATGTAATACAATGCAATACGTTGCGTTACATCACATCACAATACATTACAATACATTCAGTGCATTACATTGCAATACAATACGTTACGTTACATTAGGTTACATTACAATATTGTACATCACATTGCAATATGTTACGTTACGTTACATTACATTACAATGTTTTACATTACATTACTATACATTACAATACATTCATTACATCACACTGGAATACAATACATTGCATTACATTACGATCCACTACTCTACATTGCAAAAAATAGATTGCACTACATTAAATACATTAAATACATTACAATACATTACATCACATCACATCACATACATACATACATGCATAACATAACATAACATTACATCACATTACATCACATCACATCACATTACATACAGACAGGACAGACATACATATTTTTCTCCCATGTATCTGCACATCAGGCAAGGCATGCAATAAATTCTCACAGAATGGCAGCAAACAGAATGTAGGCGCGTGATATGAACTCGACACAGCTCACAGCACTGATTCGAAGGGAGGGCAGTCGCGCCACGTCGTGCCTAGATTCACTTCCACCGTCAGGATGGGCGTGCCCTTTGGCAACTCGTAAGGTTCGACCGGGACCCAGAGTCCTACAGTCGGGAGGTGCGGCATGGTGCAGCATGGTCTGGCATATGGAGCAGCCATATGCTCAAACATGCTCAAACAACAAACGCGCATTCTTCGCCATCCCTATGAACAAATCAAGTTTGCTTGGACGGTATACCTTAGCCTGTCCTGACGAGCATATGCAGTGTCTTAGATACATTTGAACGGCCAGCCTTCTAGATCGACAGTCTCTGGGTCGTCGAATTCCCGGATGTAGTCTTCCCAGTTGTCGTGTTTCTTCTGCACAGGTAGCAGTTTGAAGTGAAACTCATTTGACATCACGACATTTCCCAGAGGAGCCGCGTAGCCTCAAAGTGTTACCTTTAAAAGTTCTTTTGAAAAGAAACGCATAGAGTCCCTTGTTGACAGTAATTGACACTTGCACGACCTTCGTTTCGGACTGTGACCCCTTGGTCTCGAAGAGGGTGTTTACGATTGCTGAGGAATGAAAAACATATGGCATGATGACGGTGGTGATGATGATGCTGATGATGATGATGATGATGATGACGGTGGTGATGATGATGATGCGGAGGATGGGGAGGAGGACGAGGAGGAAGAGGAAGAGGACAACGCTTCATCACCAATAGCCTGAGAACATCGGCCACCTACCATTTGCTCAAAGTCTCGTGGAAGAATACAGTTTAAAAACAAGTTTTAACGTATTTTCAACCGATTCAATAGATAGATGTAGATATAGATATAGATATATATAGATATAGATAGAGATATAGATAGAGATAATAGAGATAATAGAGATAATAGAGATAATAGAGATAATAGAGAGAATAGAGATAATAGAGAGAATAGAGATAGAGATAATAGAGATGGAGATAATCGAGATAGAGATAGTAGAGATAGAGATATAGAGATATAGAGATATAGAGATAATAGAGATAATAGAGATAATAGAGATAATAGAGATAGAGATAGAGATAATAGAGATAGAGATATAGAGATATAGAGATATAGAGATATAGAAATATAGAGATATAGAGATATAGAGATATAGACGAGATATAGACGAGATATAGAGATATAGAGATATAGAGGGATAGATAGATAGATAGATAGATAGATAGAAAGATAGATAGATAGATAGAAAGATAGATAAATAGATAGATAGATAGATAGATGGATGGATCGATACATAGATAGATAGAAAGACAGACAGATAGATAGATAGATAGATAGACAGAGAGAGAGAGAGAGAGAGAGAGACAGAAACAGAGAGACAGAAACAGAGAAACAGAGAGACAGAGAGACATAAAAGACAGAGAGACAGAGAGACAGAAAGAGGGAGAGAAAGAGAGACCGAGAGACCGAGAGACGGATAGACCGACAGACGGACAGACGGGCAGGCGGACAGGCGGACAGGCGGACAGGCGGAGAGGTGGACAGGCGGACAGGCGGACAGACGGACAGACGGACAGACGGACGGACAGACAGACAGACAAATGAGAAGAAATGAGATGAGATGAGATGAGATAAGAGATGAGAAGAGATGAGACGAGATGAGATAAGAGAACAGAAGATAAAACAATAGTGGGTAAGTTAGATAGAATAAGATAATATCAGATCAGGACTATCTTATCTAATCCCTATTCATTGGGGGATGACCATCCCGTACCAACTTTTGGCCATGGCACAGAGTGGACACGCATAGAATACTATACTTTATGCATCTCCCTGCCAATTTGCTTTAACTGGTGCCAGCCTTCATCTTGGGCGGCCGAGGTCGTCTTGGTAGCCAGCGTGGATCCTGGTCCACGGCACTAGATCCGTGAAACAAGACGTGGGCTATGGCGGCTATCTCGAGATGTGGTGAGCTGAAGGCTGGCGTTGGCGTCTCCCCTCTTGCGAGCTGCTGAACCATTCGGTCATGCTGGGCAATTTTCTCCCAGAATGCCTCGAAAACACATTGCAAGTGTCAAAGCAGTGGAAAGATGTGGCAAAAACGAGGCAAAACAAAATAAAGAGGTGGATTGCCAAATATGTTTTTGTGCATGTCACATCGGCGTCAGCGCCGTTGCATATTCATGCCTTGCTTATCTCATGTATTTTGCAGGCACCTGCGCCCTCCTTGGCCCCCTATACCAGCATACACCACCCACACAAGTGCCGCGCGTGCAAAGTACGCCACGCCTTCAGGCTGAGAGCTTTTTCAGCTTTCTCCTGTGGTGAGGTTTTAGCTTTGCATTCGACCGCCAGGCAGAAACATCAAAGTCCAAGCGGGAGAACCCCTGCCTGTGCTTCTTCCATGAAGCTCTTTTCGTATGTGACGGGCTGTAAGCTTTCAAGCATTTCGACGGCTTCCTTGTCCAAAGCTGGCTTTGATTCCCCCTCCGGAACTATGGAATTTCACTCCAAGAACCACGAATCAGTGAGATGCTGCAAGCATTGACTGTGGAATGCCTACCTTAGTGTTTGTCCGTTCCTCTTTCCTCTTCACAGTTCAACAGCTAAAACTCTTTATTGTGGTCTCAGTTTTTGCACTGTTGCCCGTCGAATATATACTGGGTTCATGTGAAACATATCTGCAAATTACCTGTACTATGCCATGTACTAACAAAACACGCTTGCAAGCCAACATGCGTTTTCCACCTGGTTTTTACAGTACGTGAAATACTTGGCCTTGACTACATGCATTTTGTTTGTATATGTCTACTCAGCTACGACCATGCGTTCCTTGTCTTATATGCTAGATTTCTGAGCACGCTGATGAGAACACTAATGGCTCATGATCAAGAGTTTCTTTGACGCACTCGCGTTCTTATAACCTTTGCTGAGCAGAAAAACTTCACCTAAGTTTACCGCATCTTTCTCTACACTTGACAGATCCATCTCAAACACCAAGGCGGGCGCAGCTCCAAAGCGCTGCAAAAGTTTGCGAATAATATGCACGTTCTGCAAACACAAAACTAACGGTCTGAAAACAACAAACAAAACCAACCAACGAACCTGAATGCAGTCACGTGAAACATTTCTGCAAAACAACTTATTTCAACAGTCTTGGGTGTTCTTCCCTTGTTACCGTGCAATTGTACACTGTGGTGTATGGAGTGGGGACAGAAAGTGGAGGGTGCGGCGTGTGAAGTGTAGAGTATAAACAGTGTTGAGACGGGCGTGTAGTGTCTAGAGTAAGAAAAGTGGTGTCTGGACTGGAAAGTGTAGAGTGTAAGGCGTGGAACGTAAAGCGTTGGAGTGTTGAATGCCGAGTGGGGATTGGGAAGTGTAAGGTGTGGAGTCTGGAGTGCAAAGTGGGGAGCGCAGAGAGTGTGAATTGTGGTATGTTAAGTAGTGTTAAGCGTGGGGTGTGGGGTGTGGAGTGTAGTGGGGAGTGGGAAGTGGGGAGTGTAAAGTGTAGAGTATAAGATGTGGAGTGTAGAGTGTGGAGTGGGAGGGGGGGAGATGGGGAGTGTCGAATGTGGAGTGTAAAGTGTGGAGCGCGGAGTGTAAAGTGAGGATTGTAGAAGATGGCGTGGGGGGTGTGTGCAGTGCCAAGTGTGCAGTGTAAAGTGCGCAGTTAAAATTGTGGGGTGTGGAGTGGGAATTGGGGGGTATAGAGTGTGGAGTGTACAGTATGCAGCATGAAGCGTGAAGTGTGACATGTGGAGTGTAGGGTGTAGGGTGTAGAGTGTGAAGTGGGGATTGTGACGTGCGGGGTGTAAAGCGTAGAGTGGAGTGTCGAGGGCAGAGCGTGGAATGAGGAGTGTGGAGTGTGACATGTAGAGTGCGGAGGAGTGTGGAGTGTGGAGTGGGGAGCGTAGACCTGGAGTGTAAAGTGTGGAGTGTAAAGTGTACAATGTGCGATGGGGATGGGGGGTGTCAAGTGTGCAGTGTAATGTGTGCACTGTAAATGGCGGAGTGTGGGGTGGGAAGCGGGGAGTGGGGAATGTAGAGTGCGGAGTGTAAAGTATAGAGTGTGACGGTGAAATGTGACATGTGGAGTTGAGAGTGTCGAATGTAGGGTGGGGATTGGGGAGTGTGGAGTGTAAAGTGTAGAGTGCAGAATGTAGAGTGGTGAGTGTGGAGTGAGGAGCGTGGAGTGTGACATGTAGAGCATGGAGTGTAGAGAATGGAGTGTGAAGTGTGGAGTTTGGAGTGTAAAATGTGGAGTGTAGAGTGTGATGTGTAGAGTGTAGAGTGTGAAGTGTAGTGTGTGGAGTGCAGAGTGTGGAGTGTAACGTGGAGTGTACAGTATGCAGCGTGAAGCGTGAAGTGTGACATGTGGAGTGTAGGGTGTAGGGTGTAGAGTGTGAAGTGGGGATTGTGACGTGCGGGGTGTAAAGCGTAGAGTGGAGTGTCGAGGGCAGAGCGTGGAATGAGGAGTGTGGAGTGTGACATGTAGAGTGCGGAGGAGTGTGGAGTGTGGAGTGGGGAGCGTAGACCTGGAGTGTAAAGTGTGGAGTGTAAAGTGTAGAGTGTGCGATGGGGATGGGGGGTGTCAAGTGTGCAGTGTAATGTGTGCACTGTAAATGGCGGAGTGTGGAGTGGGAAGCGGGGAGTGGGGAATGTAGAGTGCGGAGTGTAAAGTATAGAGTGTGACGGTGAAATGTGACATGTGGAGTTGAGAGTGTCGAATGTAGGGTGGGGATTGGGGAGTGTGGAGTGTAAAGTGTAGAGTGCAGAATGTAGAGTGGAGAGTGTGGAGTGAGGAGCGTGGAGTGTGACATGTAGAGCATGGAGTGTAGAGAATGGAGCGTGAAGTGTGGAGTTTGGAGTGTAAAATGTGGAGTGTAGAGTGTGATGTGTAGAGTGTAGAGTGTGAAGTGTAGTGTGTGGAGTGTAGAGTGTGGAGTGTAACGTGTAGAGTGTAAGGTGTGGAGTGTGATGTGGAGTGTAGTGCGGAGAGTAGGGTGTGGGGTGGGGAGCGGGGAGTGTAGAATGTGGAGCGTAAAGCGTGGAGTTTGAAGAGTAGTGAAGTGTAGAGTGTGAAGTGAAGATATGGAACGTCAACTGTGCAGTGTAAAGTGTGGAAAGTCTGGAATATAGAGCGGGGAAGGTCAAGTCTACAGTGCGTCAGAACTTCACCACATGCTGCGCCTGCCACGAAAACGGGCCCTCACACGGTGTCCCACGCAATTTGCACGTTGTCACCACTTGACACAGCCTTACAATGAACACGTCCAAAGCGCTGCGCCTGCCACGCAACATGCACATGTCACATGGGCACGTCCAAAGTGCCGCACCTGCGACGAAAAATGCAAGTCATCTTCTGCAAACCTCTCGAAACTATTGTGCGTGTCACACAAAACGACTTTTGGCACGTTACGAAGCACGTCGAACTGTGTGACGGAATGCCACGCCTGCCACGCAAAAAGACCCCATAACTTCTTTTGAAAGCTTCAAACATGAACAGTTTTGCAGCTTTCCCCACAGGCACGGCAACACAACAACAAAACCAGAGAACCGAGACGAGACACTGTAAGAAGCTCACAACGAGCATTTCGTACGAGACGCCTTCAACTTTTCACGTTTCGCAGCTACAAAATGTCCTCTCATGAACTACAAAATTTGCTGCCTCAAAATCGATGTTTTGTGCAAGGCTTCCGTCAATTTTCATCACGTGCAAATTGCGCATGGACACGTCCCAAGTGCTGCACCTGCCACGAAAAATGCAAGTCATCTTCCGAAAACCTCTCAAAAGTATTGTGCCTGTCACACAAAACGACTTTCGACACTTTATCAGGTTCGTGAGAATGCCACGAAGTGCCACATGTGCCACAAACGGCATTGCACAACGCTTCAAACCTCCAAAAGTCGTTTGCAACCCGGACAGTTGCAGATGGTTGCGGACGGTTGCGGACGGCAAAGCAGTCTTGAGCAAACGCGGCTCCACCCCCAGACCTGCAAAGTAAAACGAGAACCCCTCCCCGCGCATTCGGGAATACCCTTCAACACATCATACACCTTCTCGTATATCTTTGCTTTGGGCACCTCATGGAACTTTATGAATGATCTGATCAAACTGCCCAAGTTGATCTGATGCTAAGACATGCTAAGACATGCCAGGACATGCCAAGACACATCATCCGTTTTATGGACAGTCTCCGGCTGCTGGAGTTCCTGGAGCTCTTGGGGCTCTTCCGAAGTTTTGGGGAATCGGAAACCGCGTCCAAAATCTTTTTTAAACCACTCTGAAAACCACACGACATTAGTCAACGCACCAGCATTTTTGGATACTGTTGGCACAAGACTTGTTCGTTCACGTCCTCTGCAGTCGTCTCCAAGTGCTTGTGTTCGCGCTCATGGACTTCTTGGAAGTTGGCGATGGCAGCACACAGCCGCTTCAAGTCAATTCCGGAATCACTGTCCTCCGCCTGTCGGCAAAACCAGCAAACATGTTGATGGAACGAGGAGGCTGCAGAGAGGTTGTACAGCACCCTGTTTTACACTTTTTGACTAGGAATACGGCATTCCTTTTTAGTCAAACTCTTCCACGTGAAGGATTAGAGCTTGAAGAACTTGACATGACATGAAATCTATCGGACACATGTAGGCTGATCATGCCTAATCTCTATGATCCGTGTCTCCGTGATCTGAAATGGTTTAGCCTCTTTCGATTTCTTTTGCATTGCCTCTTTTGGAGGCTCCGTCTGAATGGGCTCGATGTGAACCGGCTCCGTCTGAACTCCTATCTCCGCAGTTGCTGGCTTTGCCTTCCTCGAAAGAGAACGAGGCACAGGCGTGCTACTTCCATGTCATTCCACTGTCTCAAGCCTGTCTGTAAATTTATGTAATCAGAGTTCATCATGTTCATAAGCACTAGTTTGACACAAGTTGTCCATGGCCGTGGGCCGGTGAACCTGTGGCAATTTTGTGTTAAAGTTTGGAATATTTCTGGCTGCTGCGTGTCCTGTGATCCTGCAAGCTGGGGCTGGGACACCTTGAGCGGTCTGTTAGTGACCGGGTCGATCTCGATCGGACCTCGAAAACAAAGATCATCTCTCTTCCCACTGTTCATGAAACCTCACCAACTGCACAGATTGAAGCCTTCAACAGCAAAGCAGTTCGTAACTCTCTTGTCCCAGCATCCCGAAAAGCCAAAATGTTTCAAATATCCTTCATCAACCGATCCTGTGTCCTGCCCTCTTAAGCCATTGATGTTTGCTAATGATGGTCTTGTGACGGTTCTTTGAAACCTTGTTTCCTGGCTTTGCGGAAATAGACAAGCACGGCTTTGCAGCATGGCGCATCATGGCATTGGCACATTGGCGTTGCTGGATCGTTGGAGCTGAGCAGCAAACGCCCGTCCCATGGAATTGCACGGTCCCATGGCTGAGTTTCTGGATGCCACATGCTGCTAGCCTGCCAATTTGCACACTGGATCGCATAATTCTACGTGACGACCCATGCGACCCATGTGAATCCAGAGGTAAATCAGGACGTCATGGCAAAATGGATCAATCGACCAAGTCGGCCATTGGACATGTCATACAATCTGCAGCGGTCGACAAGAGGTGGACCGCTACAATCATTAGGACCGAACCTGGGCAACATCTCCGCAACCGAAGAATTTACATATGCATCTACATTTACATATGCATTCACAAAACGTTTCCTTATATATATATTATATATATTACACAAATGCATAATCGATATACCAGCAGTACCGCACAAGGTGGTGGCGGAAGTTTCAAAGATAGGACGCTATAGGAGAGGTGAGTTGTAATGGCTGCAGCAGTCACCTCACCCACAACTGCTGGATAGTGTGGGTGTAGTGCAGTTGTAGTTGTACTTGCAATGTAGTGGAATTAGTGTAGTGTAGTTGTAGTTGCAGTTGCGGTTGTAGTTGCAGTTGCGGTTGTAGTTGCGGTGTGGTGTGAGTAGCGTAGTGTAATTTAGTGTATTGTGTTGTGTACTACAGTGTAGTATAGTGTAGTGTGGTCTACTGTAGTGTAGTGTGAAGTAGTGTAGTGGTTGTAGCTGTAGTTGTAGTGTAGTGTAATTAGTGTAGTGTAGTGTAATGTAGTTGTAGTTCTAGTTGTAATTAGTGTAGCCTAGTGTAGCGTAGTGTTGTGTAATGTAGTGTAGTTGTAGTGGTAGGTGTAGCGTAGTGCAGTCTAACTAGTGTAGTGTAGTGTAGTGTAACGTGGTGTTTTTGAAGTTGTAGTTGTAGCTGAATTTGTAGTAATAGTTGTAGTTGTAGTTATAGTTGTAGTGTAATTTCCGTAGTTGTAGCAATTTCATGTAGTGCAGTGAAATGAGCGTACTTAAATATATTTTAATTTTCAGCGTAATGTATTTGTAGTTGTACCTGTAGTAGTAGTGTAGTGTAGGTAGTGGTAGTTGTATTATCTATCTATCTATCTAATCTAACCTAATCTTTCTATCTATCTACCTACCTATCTATCTATCTATCTATCTATCTAACTAATCTAATCTAATCTAATCTAATCTATCTATCTATCTATCTATCTTATTTATCTACCTATCTTATTTATCTATCTATCTTATTTATCTATCTATCTTTTTCATCTGTCTATCTTATCTATCTATTTATCAATCTATCAATCAATCAATCAATCTATCTACCTATCTATCCATCTATCTATCTATCTATCTATCGAATCTATCGAATCTATCGAATCTATCTATCTAATCTATCTATCTAATCTATCTATCTAATCTATCTATCTAATCTATATATCTATACAATCTATCTATCTATCTATCTAATCCAATCCAATCCAATCTAATCTAATCTATCTATCTATCGAATCTATGGAATCTATCTATCTAATCTATCTAATCTATCTAATCTATCTAATCTATCTAATCTAATCTAACTAATCTAATCTAATCTAATCTAGTTAATCTATCTATCAACCTATCTACCTACCTATGTATCTATCTATCCATCTATCTATCCATCCATCTATCTAATCTATCTAATCTATCTGATCTATTAAATCTATCTATCTAATCTAATCTAATCTAATCCAATCTAATCTAATCTAATCTAATTATCTATCTATCTATCTGTCTATCTATCTATCTATCGATCGATCTATCTATCTATCTATCTATCTCATCGATCTCATCGATCTCATCGATCTCATCGATCTGATCGATCTAATCGATCTAGTCGATCTAGTCGATCTAGTCGATCTAGTCGATCTAGTCGATCTAGTCGATCTACTCGATCTAGTCGATCTAGTCGATCTAGTCGATCTACTCGATCTACTCGATCTACTCGATCTACCCGATCTACTCGATCTACTCGATCTACTCGATCTGCTCGATCTACGCGATCTACGCGATCTACGCGATCTACGCGATCTACGCGATCTACGCGATCTACGCGATCTACGCGATCTACGCGATCTACGCGATCTACGCGATCTACGCGATCTACGCGATCTACGCTATTTACGCTAGCTACGCTATCTATCTATCTATCTGTCTGTCTATCTATCTATCTATCAATCTATCTATCTATCTAATCTATCTAATCTATCTAATCTATCTAATCTATCTAATCTATCTAATCTATCTAATCTATCTAATCTATCTAATCTATCTAATCTATCTAATCCATCTAATCCATCTAATCCATCTAATCTATCTAATCTATCTAATCTATCTAATCTATCTAATCTATCTAATCTATCTAATCTATCTAATCTATCTAATCTATCTAATCTATCTAATCTTCTAATCTATCTAATCTATCTAATCTATCTAATCTATCTAATCTATCTAATCTATCTAATCTATCTAATCTATCTAATCTATCTAATCTATCTAATCTATCTAATCTAATCTAATCTAATTTATCTATCTATCTATCTATCTAACTTGACAACGTCAAGAAACGCAGCAATTCTGCGATGCTTCCTCAGTTTTTGAACTTGACAATGTCAAAGGAAGCAATTCTGCGAGACTTCCTCAATTTTTGAATTTGACAACGTCAAACGAAGCACCTCTGCGAGACTTCCTTCAAAAATGGAAGGTTGAGTGCAGAGCTGACGGCCTCGTGCCAATGCGTTTTGCAATATTTCCAGTCCATGTGTCTAAAGTTTTGCGCCTGCCACGAAAAAAGTGAAGCCAGGTCATACGAAGTGCTGCACCTGTCACGCAAAATCATCTTAGCAAACCTAAAGATCCCATACTCCAAAATGCAACCCTTCTCAGGAAATCTCCGCCCTGACCTCCTAACATCTCTGCTGACTGACCATGTCTCCTGTATCCTCTTCAATGTCCCACGCGTGCCAAAGTTTTTGAAACTGCTACGAGACCTTCAGATTTTGCTCACTTTTACCAGGGTGCAGAACCCCTTGCACTTGCGACACAAAACAACGGTTCAACGTCCAAAAGCGGCACAAACATGTGGGGTTTGTAGCATTTTCACTTCCAAACGCGCTTCGCGCCAAAAAAATGCCGTGCACTTTTTGAACATCGCAATTCCTAAAAGCGCTCCGGCCCGCGGGTGTTTTTGGCATTTTGACTTCGAAATGTGCTTCGCGCCACAGCGGCGTGCACTTTTTCAACATCTCAACTTCCAAAAGTGCCCCGACGTTTAAGTGCGTTGTACATTTTGACTTGGAAATATGCTTCGCGCCACAACAGCGAGCACTTTTTCCACATCACAGCTTCCAAAAGTGCTCCGACGTTGAGGTGTTTTAGCGCCACAACGGCGTGCAATTTTCATCTCCCAGATGGCCCCGCACCCGCCGCTTTAGCGAGCCTGGATTTCGACCTTCCGGAGCCACAAATCATTGGAACAACACAATTTTTCGCGGCTTTTCTACCTTTTCGCGCACATGCATCTTCTTTCTTCTGACACTTTCTCTTCTCTGATCTTCTTTCTCCTTCTCTTCTCTTCTCTGACTCTTCCCACCTCTGCTTTTCCATCGGTCCATATTGTCCGAAGTTTGACTTCTAAACTTCCTTCGATAATCATGCATGTCTAAAAGAACCAATGTACAACAAATATCTATATAAGTGCAATATCCAATAGATTCATGTAGATTCTATGCGCAGGGACCCAAATCACTGAGCAAGATCAATGCTTCGCCCATTTCGGTTGAGCAGTCGCCTCGCAGGTGAGCCGAAAAGGGGTCTCTTCTTCTGCCTGGGCCTGAAGGCAGTGGCGACACAAACGCGCTCCAACACTCGAAATTGTGACGCTGTGGCTGACTGAAAACTCTTGAAGTGAAACGGCATGTACGACATGCCTGACATACTCGACCGTCTTCTGAGTCTTGTGAACTCAACTTGCGGCCTTGACCGCATAGCGGGGTGGCTCATAATGCGGAATTTCAAAGGGTCCTCTCACAAGTGATGCAAGCAAGTGAAAATAGGGAAACAGCAGAATGAAACAACGAACACTTCTACCCATTCAATGGCAAACTCGTGTAAAGCGCCTTTACGTGCATGATATAGAAGTTCGTTCATCACAATCTTGAAACAGCTGAACTCGATTGGTTCGGCGTGCTTGAGCAAGGCCATGGCCCTGTGCAGATCTCCTCGACAGTCTTTGTTAGGTCCTGCAGGCTGGCTCAATGCAAAATGCAAAAAGACACGAAGGAGGATCATAAACGGATGTAAAGTGAGTTTCCTTTCCTATCTGCTGTCTGACGTAGAATCATGTAAAATCAATTCTGAAACTCCATACCGCATCGCATCGCATTTCTTTTCTCCTGAAATTGGCCGCGACCAAAATGCGAAGCAGCCACCGCACTTCATGGCTGCTCGGGCAGTGATGGAGGAAGAGTTGTGGGAAGCGCAGCAAGCAGACAGGAAATAGCACGGACGAGCAGGAATCCGTTACAAATCCAAATAATTACATAATACGTAGCACATGCTTTTCGCGACATCTTTAGCAAACATGTTTCATGGCATTTTTGCACATGTCGGGAGCGTTGCTGCCTATCTGAGCCACACAAGCTATTGCAACTGCATCACCAGCGATTCAAGGTCTGTGACAGCTACGCAAACAACTGTAGCTTTCTTCATCCTCTTCGCGCAATCGTTTGTGCAGTGAGTCGTCATTCATCCATTCATCCTGCATGGCGGACCTTTTTTCTGTGGCAACTGCGGCAACTAGTCCTTCGTTCATTGCAATTCCCTTTTTGGCATTGTCTTGGCACTGTCGCATTGCGGCAAGTGCTTGGCTTTCCCATCATTTGTCCTCACGCTTTGCAACATTGGTGTCCTGGCTGGCTAGTACGCAGCGGTAGCATCCTTGTGTTCCGACACCTGGTCTAATCTACTACTCCGAAATGTTTCTGATTCGCCATGGCCATGCCATGGCCTTGCAAAGCAAAATCTCGACAAAGACAATCGCAACATCTCCATGTCGTAAAAAACATCCTTTTTGCAGAGCAGCTGCCCTACTTTGACTTGGATTGACTTGGTATTTCGCCTGACTTTGCCTAGCCTTCTTGCAAAAATCTTATGCACTCTCTTTGAAGCAGTCTCTTTTCTGTCTGCCCCACAAAGATTACAAGGTGGGTTGAGGTGCAAGGTGCCTTGAGCAGATCTCAGTTGTTGCCCCTGAAAGAGGGCCTAGATTTCCAATGCTTGTTGAACGTGTTTTGATAGTACAATGAAGAAGACTACAGAGCTGAGCTACAGTTGAATCCGCCGACCCCGGCCGACCGCAAGGGAGAGCGCGTTAGAGAAGCAGGGTCTTGCAAAACTAGTATATGTTTATCCTTGTCACTGTCATGGTGATTGGATGTGGTAAAGGGGTGAATTGTGGCTGCTTCTGGCTCCTTTTGACGCCGTTGTTTGAAGGTTTCAAAGCGAAGTTGGGCTGTGCAAGCCTGATGGGGGAGCATGGCGCCCGCCCTTCACTGTCATGGTGATTGGATGTGGCGGAGGGATGCCTTCTTACCTGCTTTTGGCTCCTTTTGGTTAACGCGGCTGATCTGAACCATGTTACTGCGGTTGAGCTTGAACAGCGTCCGACATTTCTTCATGAGTTTGGGTCCAAAACAAGCCGATGCCAACAAATCTGGGTCCAACAAATCCTTTCGATATATGGACTATTTTCACCTTTCTCTAGTTTGACATAAACTCAACTCAGCTTTGCGTATCTATCTCAAAAAACAGCACCAATCTTCCCAATATGATATTTTTCTGGATTTAGCTTCGTTCACTCGCCGGGTTTCCCAAATTTGATTCGGTGACGGCCCTCTTATTTAAGGAGGATAATGCTCAATCTACCGGAATATCACATTTTCATATGAGAAATCGGTCTCCAAAAAGGATTCTGATGAGCAGGTCTTCCCAATATGTTTTCCCTTTAACACGCCACCACATCTATCTTCTTGCTGCATCAACATTTTCGATCGCCCTCTAAAGTCTTAACTCATGTGCAAGTGAAATATCAGCAACGAAACAGCACGAAGAACCAGCCTGCAAGCAACTAGTCGGACATTTGTCTATTGGGCTATGAGGGTGGTATGATTGCAGCGCGCTCAGCTGCAACCTATTTTGACTTGAGCAATAGTCGTAGATCCGAGCAGTTTCACAGCGTGTCATTCTTGGCATTGGGCCAAAGTGGACAACCCCACAAGCAACTGGACAGGAAAAAAGTGAAGCTATACAACAGGTGGTTTGAGTAATGGACAACTTCGTATCCACACTCCCCCCTGATCATTCTTGACCAACCACCTATGACAAAACTCAAAACTATTTTTCCGGCTCCACCCTCTCAGACGTCGGTTAGGTCCAAGCATCATCATCGGCATCTTCACCACCAACGACTCCCCAACGTTCCAAGTCATCTGCCACTGGGCGGGCACGATCCCTTGCCGTACCACGGCCATACCCAGGAGTCACCGGCATCTGCTGAGGCACTTGCTGCAGTCGCCCTTTCATAATCAAGTTTCCATAGGTGTCGGCTGGGCCATCCCACCAGATATTGTGACCTGCCGCTACCCCTGTTGATCCACTTGTTCCAGAAGGTTCGGATGGCCCAGTTTCCCCTTGAGGTTCCTGCCCTTCACCACCTGATTCTTCCTCTTCCCTCTGGTACCTGGCCACCAACAGGTCATATTCGGCTTTGGACATCTCACTCATCAAAGTCACTCCCGCATCAGAAGTGTACCCTGCAGACCGCACGGACCACGTGTAGCCGACGGCGTTCTGAGCATACTCTTCACGCAAGACTTAAAGCTCAGCGATCACATCGTCTTCTGCTGGAAGATTCTCAGGCTCTGGAGGCATAGACAACTATGCTGCAGGTGCTCCTTCTGATTGGTTCACTGGTGCATCTGCTGATGCACTTTCTGGCTCAGCTGCCGCTGGACTCCCATGACCACTCTTCGGTTCAGCCACTGATGTGCTCGCTGGTTCAACTGCTGCTGCACGGCCAACCCAGGGTTCTTCGTACTCGTGCTCGGTACCAACTCTGGCCTGCTCACTGTGCAAGTACGCCAGCTCATCGATCCACCTTTCCAAGAGGTTGTAACTCGGTCTACCCTTCTTTTCACAAGGGCGATTGAACAGAGTCCTTGCCTCAGCTATGTGATCTTGGATCTTTTTCATCTCAGCATTGTAGTATGTCCAGTTGTAGATGGGTCTTCGTCCACCACAACCACTTCGGCAGGCGCCTTAGCCGCAACCACGGCCGTTGTCGCCTTAGCAGGGGTCCCACTCGGTGCTGCCTCGGCCGAGCTCTTTGCAGGGCCTGGTGCTATCTATAGGAGGTGGCGTTTTTGCCGCTCCCAGCCGCCTTCTCAGCTGTCCTGCAAGCCTCCCCACCGATCCTGTGGAGGGGCTGTTGGTCTTGGCTTCGACGCTGAGGTTGGGCCCAGGCTTCGCTACCGCCGGTGGATCAGGCTTGGGCATTGCCTTCACCCTTGGCGGCACAGGAAGCCATTTGCCCCACGCCTCCTCATCACCGTTCTGCGAAGGTTCACCTTCAGGCGCAGACATGGCTCTCAGCGCGGGTCGCACGGCCGGGACACCCTGGGAGCCTTGCAAGCTACTGTTTACAGTCTTTGTGACTGCCAGCTCAGACGACAAAATTGTGGCACCGTTGACAGCACCCAAGCCAGACTGACCCGACCCAACCCCGCCTTGCAAAACTGGTGTCGAGCTGTTGTGGGCTGGGTTCATTTTCCTTAGCCATCTTGTGGAAGTTCCAGGGTTACTGGATTCCACCTGCGGATTTGCCGGGTTCATCTTCCCTCGGCGTTCTTCTCCTTTTCAAACAAGACAAACGACTCGAGTGATACTTCCACCTCAGTAAACCTTTGTATAACATGGCAGATTTCGTAACCTAACGCTACTACACACATGTCAGGAGAATTAAATTCATGCTTTTCTACACCTCGCAAAAAACTCTGCCGCTCTCATAGCCAAGTCCTTGCAGGCCGCGATCTTGCCGTAGGTCTCGACTTCCTCATAGTTCCACCGGCCCCACAAACTCGCGAAATCGAGCCCAAGAACTTGCGACGGTGATGGCCTTGGTCATGAAGTCTGGGGCCAATTTCGTCCCTGGCTCCTGTGAGATTTTCCATGCCTCACTGAGCGCTGCATCCTTGAGCGCATGTGCCCGCAATCGAAGATGACGAGACTGCCATGGTCCATTCGGATTCAACACATCCCTGATTCTGAGGATGCGGATCCCTTCTTCTGTCAGGCTTCCGTCTGCCAGGATATCAACAAACACGGCGACTGAGTCACCTAAACACATTCCATCAACGTAGGATGTCACTTCCGCTTCAGAGTACTGAGGGCGGCAAAGCTTTGCCACTGCATAGCACACCAGAAGACCCTGTTGGGATCTTTGACCCCCAGGCGCAAAAAGTGGCTGATCGAGGGAACGCAAGGATCTCTGGATGCTGGTGTCCATCGATCTCTCTCTTATAGAGAAGCCCAACCTCGCAGGAGTCTCTCAGGTAGCCAATCATTTGGCTTCCCAGCTGTACCACTTTCTTTGGGTTTTTCGTTGCTCTGGAACCCATCCAGGACACATCATATGTCATCCGATTAGAGTTTGCGCAGCCGTCACACTGGCCGGATCGCATTCCTCCTCAGGTAGATCAGCATCCACCCTCGGGAACGGAAACATGGAGTTGGGAGCATCCGGATATCGGCTCACCAACTCCTTTACATATTTTGTGAAAGGAGACCTTTCGGTCCCGATTCAATTTCCACTCCAAAAAACTTGAGCATACCCTTATCGGATAAATACTCGGGTTCCGAGCAAGTCCACTCCTGTTGGAGCCTGGCCATAGCACTTCGAACCACATCTTCCTTGGCACTGATATCGTCGACATAGTCGATGCAGAACCCTTCGGTCCTTTCCTCAGTGAAAAGTGCATCCCCTGAGGACACGACCCTCCACAGGTTTGGTTCTGCGGTTCTCATCAGCTTGAAGTGTCTGCCTTCCAGCGTCCATCGGAATGTCTGGACCTTCATGTCTCGGAAGTCTGCCCAGTCTGCAAGGCTTGTTTCCAACACTATCCACCTCTCACTTTCATCGCATATGTTGCAGTCAACCAAGACCCTTGGTGGCGTGGTCACCAACAGATAGCGAGTTTCTTTTCGAGGTGCTAACTTGAAAGCGGTCTTGATGTCAGTCACACCAAGTGTCCAAGACATCAGACGGTTTTTTCTAAGCAAACAGCGGACTGCTGTGGAGTCAATGCCTCCTGCATACAGCTCCTCGGCATTTGGCTTCAACTGTCTCCATCTTCAAGTTCTTGCGAACCTTGATGCGCCTTGACCACCAAGTTTCCGAACAAAAGGATTCGCCTTGTGTCGGCCTGTCGGTGCCTTCGCAGTCGCCACCAGCCTCGATGGGGCAAATTCCATGTCCTGGAATCCCAGTTCCTTCGGCAGGTCATCTTTGTGTATCCTGCGAACCACTGACGTCGCATAAACCAACTGGTTGTACTCCGCCTTCAGAGCATCCCTCCAGTTTTCCAAATTCTTTCGCACCATAGCCAGCGGAACTGTGCGCGTCTGTAGTGCAGTCGGTGGACGACACGCATCATCAACACCTTCAGTCGGCAGACGACACGCGTCATCAACACCTTCCGTACCCGCAGGTACCTCAGCCCCAGCCATCAGCGCCGCCAACTTGATCCTTTCCTCTTCCCACTCAGAGTAGTGAGCCAAGTCACCTTCCAGCGCTTCCACCTGGCCATTGCAGAATTCGATCATTTTTCCGATGCTCTCGCTCTTGCCTTCCTTACGCGAAGCTGCGACTTTCTTCAGTTGCTCCTGAAGCTGTTGCTTCCAGCTCCAATGCTAGCTTCTCAATTCCTTCACATATCCTCCTAATTGGGCAGGCTTCTGAGCTGGCACAATTTCCTCCAACTCCCCCAGATCTGCAAGCGGTTGGTCATCCCCAAACATTGATGGCTCATACCCCACGGCTATTTCAGCTTCTAAGGCTTGTAGTTCAGCCATACCAGCGTCTCCCACGCTGCGAAGTTTTGATCTTTGAGGGGCCTTTGGCACCTCTCGTGACAGTGGCTGCTTACCTTCCAATCTCACTGGTGGATCTCGAGGGTCCGCTCGAGGCAAGCCACATCTTGCAGCGGGTCAGGCACAAACACCGATCTTGCGTGCTGGACCAATTGGCTTCTTCATCCAGCGCAACCCATCCATGGGTCATGAGCGGATAATGCTCATAGTTTTGTAAGGTGCAGAAAATGCCCCTTCTTTGGCTCGATGCCGCTGATGCCACCTTTTGACCTTAATTTTGGCCAAAACTGCGAACTTCGGCATTTTCTTGCAAGGAGCGCCTAGCCTCATTTGTGATTTTAGCGTCTCTTCGGTACCGTGACGTGCGGCACACGGCCAATAGGCGGTGTTGACCTTTGAGTCTGCAAGCAATAGCCGCAACCTTCTTTTGAATTGGAGTACTTCTCCTTCTACTCTGCCGTTCGCTTCTGGTTCGTCGCCCGCATTTAATGTCTGATATATCGCTCCAGACACCAATTGGAGATGCTCTTGGTTGTAAAGGATCGTTCTCGATCCGTGTGCAGTCTATGTACTGGCACTCCCAGGTTTTCGCTGGAGTGGATCTTTGACAGCGCTGTCACAATCTCATCTGCAGCACGGGAAGCAATGGGTTCCATGAATGTCGAGATCACGACAGGCACAGGCTCTGACAACTCTTGAGCCTCCTTTTTTTAGGCTTCCACCCATTTCCGATTTCTCTTTCGCACTGCTTCCGCTGAGATCAGTTCCTTTGGTTCCTCCGGTCCAAAAAGATCGCCCTTTGGATCAGCGTTTGAAGGAACACCATTGGCTTCTAGCGGAGCACCCCCTTCCAGTAGCCCAGCCCCAGCATCCGCTGGAGGACTACCTTCCGGTAGACGTTCCACAGGAGTGCTGGAGGACTACCTTCTGGAGGCACTTCTACGGCTTCCGGAGGTGCACCCCCCCGTTCCCCTGGACTCGGCCATTTTGGCACTGGGATAGTCGCTAAAAATGCACACCTTTCTTCGCTATGACACCCCGAGGTCGGTTCCCACCTTGAACGGACCACAAATGTCAGCTGACATCGTGAAAGCTGACGTCTGACCTGGCTTTCGATGCGGTTCATAGTTTCCAGACAAGTTTGACAATCCCTTCGGTAGGGAACATGTTGGCTCTGGATATGGTTCTTCCATCCCTCTACATCCAATTTTTCAGATTAGGACTCTGAGATTCAGCCTTCAAGAACCGCGGGATCACTTAACTAGGCTGCCCAGGATGCGGACTGTTTCATCCTGTCTTGAAGATGTTGGAGAATTTCCTCCCCCAGATCCCCTCAAGCTCTGCCAGCGCTGTCATGTTCGTCAACAGCGTGGTTGGTTTTTTCCTCATATGGCCAAGAGCTCCTTGGTCTACACGCACATGGACCATGTTGTGACGCTGAGCAAACTCATGCTCCCCTGGCCACTCCCAAAAACTTGGGAATTCCTCATGCGGTTCCAAGTACTTTGCCGGGTCACGCGGATTCCCCAACAGAAACCCACAATTCCCAGTCAGTCCAGCTTCAGCCATGCCTTCTTGGGATTTCTCATACAGGCCCAAAGCCTTCAGGCACAGTGCTGTGTCGCCATTCACTCGCAGAAGATCTCCTGCTCCCAAATCTTCCAAGCGGAACCTCAGAGCTGCCGCTGATGCCGCATTCGGCTCACTGTTCTGCATGGTGCCCGCGCAAGACCTTTTGGATTTGGCCTTGAGCGGCCAAATGCAGCAGGTATATGACTATACGATTGGACTGTGCAAGTCCTCGTTAGAATTGGCTGATGTGTCAATCGTGAGGATCTCCGCATCCTTGGTTTCCAGGTCCTTCCACAAATGATCGCGGCTCTCATTCCCTGAGAAAAGATGCACCACCGAGCGCTTTCTAGCCGACGACTCTTCCGCCTATTCCATGGAAGTGTCCCTTCCTTCACCTCATCCCATGATACCCCTTGACCCCTCATATAGGACCAGATATCATCAGGCACTTATGGAAACCTCTCCCTCCACAGCCTCCACCAGTCCAACTCTCTAGGCGTAGGTTCAGGGTCACTCACCTTTTTCTGCTCGAGTGCTCGAGTGCTTCCAGGTTCAAGGCCTCACCCCGAACCATCACTGGGCACCCCTGTTGGCAAGTGCACGCCAGCTTCGCATACCTTGGGTGTTCTATCTCACATCCATTCCTGGACCATGTGATGGTAAACCCTTCATCTACCAGCATTGTCAGGGGAATGATAGGTTCCACCGGCTCCAGTGACAACAATGTGTCGTGGTATGGCACCTTGTGAAGGGTAACCTTACCCACTGCCATCTCCACTTCCACTGGACGGAGATCACTCAATTCTGAGGGCTTGGCCTGCCTCAGTGCGTGAGTCGCACCGCCGTCGAGCAAGGCTACTTCAATCCCGCTTTCCCCATCGGCCTTAACCGATTTCACATACAGGGTCTCGTCGTTGATAAGGACTTCACTAGTCCTGTCAAATCCTGAACCAGACCTGGATTCGACTCTCAATTGGTTTCTGTTGATTCTGCTCCTCCTTAGCTTCCCCTACAGCTGCCTTTTCCTTGGCGGCTTCCGGTTCACGTTTCTTGGCACTTTCCTGAGCCGGCGAAGGCCCCTTCTTTTCAGCTGGAATCCTTCAGCTTTGAAATCTTCTTATCCTTCTCTCCCTTCGAGCCTTCTGACTGGCTCTTCAGAGTTGGACAATCCTTCTTCCGGTGGGCCGTCGATGAGCAGGCAAAACACCTGGAATGTTTCTCCAAGGATCCCCATTCATGTGCAAACGTGCATCGTTCACCTCGGCGACATCGACCTGCTCCGTTCCCCAGAACTTACAGTGTGCCTTCCCCTTCCTTTCCTTCCCACTGACTAACCAAAGCCTTCACGGACGGTCCCACCACAGGAGGCATCTGATTGGACGCGCTCGAGTGTGGTTGAGCCAACTTGGCAACACTCTGAGCTTTTGACAACTCCTCCAGCTCGGCCAGGATGTATTCAGCCCAGTCCTTCACCGCATCCAACTTGGGAGCACGGTCCACATCCAACTGTTGACGCATGGTCGCCAATCGGAATGCGACCTGACTTCCACCAAGCTAGGCCAGGCTATCAGCGAACTTTGCTATAGAACCCCAGCTAACGCGAGCGGGTCTACGGTGACATTCACCTCTTCTGAGCGTCCCGCCGATCGACGCCATATCCTGATCGCATTCAAAACCTCGGCTATTCCTGCAGGTACCTTCACATCCGTGATTCCGCGCAGCAAGCTGGTTCTCTCTCCAACTCCCGGTTGGCACGTTGTGAACATCCTGAACGGCAGAACGGTGGTTTGTTGGGACCGCTTCTGGAGCCTTTGCCGCAGTTGATGATGCTGGCACCGAGGGCCTTGGAGGGGAATGAGCTGACCTCGCCGCGGTGAATGCTTTCTGGAGTCAGGCCGTTCAACGTGAAGCAGGTGGAGAAGCGGCGGTAAGCCAATTAGGGCCAAGAGGGACGAGCCAACCAGTGGCGACTCCGGTCCGTGAAGTTCAAGCTCAAGCTGCTGCGGATGCGGTGAGGTAAGCAGGATTCCTGGTGGCTGTGCCATCACCTTGAAGAACAGGTCGACCAGCTTGAGATCCTTGAGTCCTTGCTTCATGTTCACCGCGTCGCCCAGGTTCAGCAGGCGGCCCGAGCTCCAGTCTACGAATTCCAGCTTCCAACTGTCGAGGCACTGAGCGAGCCCTTGTAGAGGCAGATGTTCTCCTAATGCGCTCCTGCTCTTCAATCTCCCGTTCACGTTGAACTTCAGCTATCCTCCGATCCAAAGTCTCATCGGCCGCCTCCTGCTGCCCAGCTCGTCGGCGCTGCAACATCGACATGGCCCACACAGTAGCAACGAGGCTTGGGCTCATAACCTTGGGTGATGAGGCTGGTCAAAGGAAGTTTAGGGGGAGAAACTTCCGTGTTACGGACTTTTAGAATGTCAGGGAAAGAGTTAGTCAAAGAAAGGGGTAGCAAAGAAAGAGTTCGTCAGGGAAAGAGTTAGTCAAAGAAAGAGTTAGTCAAAGAAGAGTTAGTCAAAGAAAGAGTTAGTGCGGGAAAGAGTTAGTGAGGGAAAGAGTTAGTCACAGAAAGAGTTAGCAAAGAAAGAGTTCGTCAGGGAAAGAGTTAGTTAAAGAAAGAGTTAGTCAAAGAAACAGTTAGTCAGGGAAAGAGTTAGTCAAAGAAAGAGTTAGTCAGGATATATGAGGTAGTCAAAGAAAGAGTTAGCCAAAGAAAGAGTTAGTCAGGATATATGAGGTAGTCAAAGAAAGAGTTAGCAAAGAAAGAGTTAGTCAAAGAAAGGGCAAAGAAAGAGTTCGTTAGGGAACGAGTTAGTCAAAGAAATTGTTCCCGCAATGTAAATGGGATTGCAAGTGGTGCTGGTGGATGAGTTGCCGATGGAATTCCATTGTGATTTGCAACTCTAGGATCGTTCCCTCACTGTAAATGGGATTGCAAGTGGTGCTGGTGGAGGAGTTGCCGATGGAGTTTTGAAGGAAGTCTCGCACGAAATGCGTTTTTGAGAGATAGCAGATGCACGAAACCCTATGTTTTTCCATACAAAGTCCGTCCCCGAACCTCGATGATCTACCTCTGCGGTGCGACGGGTGCGAGACGGTCTCGTGTGTGGTCGGATCATGGTCGGACGGTCTCGGATCATGTTCGGATCATGTTCGGATCGGTTCCGCATTGTAAATGGGGTTTCAGCTGTGTTTCGTGCATGTGTGGTCGACAGAATTCCATTGTGATTTGCAACTGTAGGATCGTTCCCGCAATGTAAATGGGATTGCAAGTGGTGCTGGTGGAGGAGTTGCCGATGGAATTCCATTGTGATTTGCAACTCTAGGATCGTTCCCTCATTGTAAATGGGATTGCAAGTGGTGCTGGTGGAGGAGTTGCCGATGGAGTTTTGGAGGAAGTCTCGCACGAAATGCGTTTTTGAGAGAGAGCAGATGCACGAAAGCCTATGTTTTTCCATACAAAGTCCGTCCCCGAACGTCGATGATCTACCTCTGCGGTGCGACGGGTGCGAGACGGTCTCGTGTGTGGTCGGATCATGGGCGGATCATGGGCGGATCATGTTCGGATCGGTTCCGCATTGTAAATGGGGTTTCACCTGTGTTTCGTGCATGTGCGGTCGACAGAATTCCATTGTGATTTGCAACTGTAGGATCGTTCCCGCAATGTAAATGGGATTGCAAGTGGTGCTGGTGGATGAGTTGCCGATGGAAATCCATTGTGATTTGCAACTGTAGGATCGTTCCCGCAATGCAAATGGCATTGCAAGTGGTGCTGGTGGAGGAGTTGCCGATGGAGTTTTGAAGGAAGTCTCGCACGAAATGCGTGTTTGAGAGATAGCAGATGCACGAAACCGTATGTTTTTCCATACAAAGTCCGTCCCCGAACCTCGATGATCTACCTCTGCGGTGCGACGGTTGCGAGACGGTCTCGTGTGTGGTCGGATCATGCTCGGATCATTCTCGGACCATGGTCGGATCATGGTCGGATCGGTTCCGCATTGTAAATGGGGTTTCAAGTGTTTTTCGTGCATGTGCGGTCGACAGAATTCCATTGTGATTTGCAACTGCAGGATCGTTCCCGCAATGTAAATGGGATTGCAAGTGGTGCTGGTGGATGAGTTGCCGATGGAGTTCTGAAGGAAGTCTCGCACGAAATGCGTTTTTTCTCCATTTTGGCGCTAGTGATTTTCCTTCTAAAAATCCTTTTAAAAAGTGCTTCAAAATCTTCTTTTTTTCGCTCTGGCGTCGAGATCCGGTTTTGAAGCTACAATTTCCGACGCCGTTGCGCGTAGTTCTATTGTGTTTTGCAACTCAATCTCTGCAGATCGCATTGTAATGGCTGCGTCAAGGTTGCTTCATGCTGTGGCTGCATCCGTAATACTATTGTCTTTTGCAGCTGGACTTCGTAAATCGTATTGGGTTGGCTGCATGAAGGCTGCGACAGTGATTTGTCAGCAGATTTCTCCATTTTGGCGTTAGTGATTTTCCTTCTAAAAATTCTTTTAAAAAGTGCTTCGAAATCGCCTTTTTTTTTCGCTCTGGCATTAAGATCCGGTTTTGAAGCTACAATTTCCGACGCCATTGCGCGTAGTTCTCTTGTGTTTTGCAACTCAGTCTCCGCAGATCGCATTGGAATGGCTGCGTCAAGGTTGCTTCTTGCTTTGGCTGCATGCGTAATGTCTTTTGCAGCTCGACTTCATAAATCGTCTTGGAGTGGCTGCATGAAGGCTGCGAAATAAATTTGTTTGCAGATTTTTCACGTAGGTTTAGAGCAGTGTGAAGTGTGGGGCGTGAAGAGTGCAGTGTGAAGTGCAGTGTGAAGGAAGCAGTGGGAAGTGAGAAGTGTGAAGTGTGGAGTGTGAAGTTTAAGTTTGGAGTGCGAAGCGCGCAGTGTGAAGTGTGAGGTTTGGAGTGTGAAGGAAGCAGTGGGAAGCGTGAAGTGCGAAGTGTGAAGTGTGAAGTGTGGAGTGTGAAGTTTCAAGTTCGGAGTGCGAAGAGTGCAGTGTGAAGTGTGGAGTGTGAAGACTTTGCTTCGTCTCTCGCTGAAAAAATCAAACGGTTGTCGAGGGAAGGACACGGTCGGGACAGGGTGTCTTTGAACTATAGGTCATTTATGTTTGGGAAACTTCCGCCGCCGGCTTGCCCGGGTCTATGTTATGATTGCAGCGCGCTCAGCTGCAACCTATTTTGGCTGGAGCCATAATGGTAGATCCGGGCAGCTTCACAGCGTGTCATCCTGGCATTGGGCTAAAGTGGACAACCCTACAAGTAACTGGACAGCAAAAAAGTGAAGCTATACATCTTATGTCAACAGGTGGTTTGAGTAATGGACAACTTCGTACCCACAGTTTCAAACAATTTTTACGTTTGGGATACTACTAGGTCATTCCTTTCAGTTGCCCAAATAGCGCTATCTCACAGCCAAATTGATCACTTTGGGGTGGGCGGCAGCGGGCGGCAGCCCCTGCATAAAGACGAAAACAGGCAAACCATGGCAAACCTATGCTTAGACCTTGCTTGCACCAAGGAAGAGGAGAAATCTTGAGTTGCTGGCAGCAACTCATCTCTGGCAGCTTGGGCTCCCTGCAACATCCAGTTGGTCTGTGCTTACGCTTCAAGACTTAAACTTAGACTCGTTTCATGCAATCATCACACAACCGCACATACTTCATCATACTTTCGCAAGTTCACCCCTCGAGCCAAGCAAACAAGTGAAGACGGAGAGAGTGCACACACACACAAATAGAAGGAGCCATCATCGTCAATAACTGTGCTGAATTTTATTGAATTTTTGGGATGTTTAGGAGCAGGCACGCAGAGAAATTCACCTCCAGGAAGTCCGCGACAGCTTTGGTAGCAGACAAGTCTGGAATTTCCTCTGCAAAGGTTGGCTCAGTGTTTCACAAGCCTAAGGACAAGCCCCATGGACCCTACAGAGCCTACGATTGTGTGTGGAAACAAGCCACAACCAAAAGATGCCAAAAGAACACATGCGTAGAAAACATGCCTAGAAAACCAGTATCAGATTTAAAGCGCAGGATCCATGAAAGAATCGACTCAGGACAGTATCATCAATACATGCAAGGGATAATTTGAGCTGCTCCAGACTAGGCTCGGCTAGACTTGGAACAAAACATTAAGCTTCACTAGTCACTATGCCTTTCCTGATCATGAAGTCCAGTGAAATGAAGCTCAATCGACCATTGAACTCTTCGAAAATAGTCCAATCGCATCCTGAATCTATTCCTGCAGAACCTGTTCTCTTCTTCCATCTTTGCGCAGTGCCTCTCCCATCTCTTTCGTCTGCAATGCCACTTGCACCGCCAAAGCCAACATCGCCGCTTGTTGTCTCACAGGACCTGGGACTTTGACACTTCGGGAAACTTTCACACCGCGGAAGACTTTCACACTTCTGAAGTCAATGGAGGTCAGTGGAAGTCAATGGAAATCAATGGAACATCACAATAAATGAAGACATGACTTCACTCAACATGGTTCGTGAAATTTAATGTTCGTCACATCTTAATCTTTGCATTTCCATTTGGGTTTCTTCCACTTGCTTGTCACGACACTGAGAAACGAGATCTATGAAGCGCACGCTTCATCGAAACTCCGACGCCCCACAGGCATCTTGTTGGCGAGATCACCACCGTAAAGCACTCCTGAAGTTAGAGCTTGCCACACCACCCAACCGGCCACACCACCCACGCCTCTGCGTCACAAAGCACAACATGAATCAATATGAGGCAAGCAGCAAAAAGAATACAATGCACAATCAATGTACTGCAACGATGTGCAATTTCCAACTGCTTACTTTTTCGTTTCTGATTTTGCTGGTCGAGGCAATTTGAGATTTGACTGCCGTGTAAACACTCAAAGCCTTTGACGACTTGAATGCCAGCTCCAGTCCTTTTTCTCAGCTAAGAGCTTCAACTCTGCACCAACCTGACCACAACAGTACCACAGCAACCCCAACCCACCGCCAGCAGCTAAAACATGGAGCAAACATATACATATACACATAAATCATCATAAATCTTTCTTATTTTTTCTGCTCAAACACTCAACTGTGCTGCTGTGCTCATCTTCTGCTGTTTGCTCCTGCGGCTTTCGGGTGTTACTTGCCACATCTTGTTACAGTAGCTTCAGGATGGTGCAACGGCGCAAGACAGGACGCCTCTGGAAATTTCTTCCAATTTGGATCATCGTGGCATTGCACTTCCGACGCCAGGTCACCGATCCTCCAGCCGTCCCAAGCCGTTCCAAGCCGTCCCACTACAGTGCAGTCATATCAGTCATGCAGCGGCATCTTCGCAACGCAATGGCTCTGAGGTCTCCACATGATGTTAAGCGCTTTCTCTGCTTGGCTGTACATATCACCCTTCCTCAAAGCAAGGAAATACAAAACCAAATGCGCATCAATGCCTAAAAAGAAAAGGAAAGATGAGAACACATGATTAAGTTGATAAAAGAAAGGACATGCTCGAAACAACTAAACACATTTGAAGAGGAGCCTTGTCGACACAGTGGACAAAGGAACAGAATGCCCATGTAAACCGAAGACCGGCAAAACATGATGAAACAGGTCAAAACTGAAGACATGGAGGACATTGCCCTCAAATGTCCATTTCAGTTGAGACCAACACCGAGCTCCATCTGATGCCAACACCAAGGTTTCGCTGCCAAAGTCCTGCACGTGCAGGACATTGCAGGACGCTTGATGTCTACAATGATGCAAGTCCAGCCATGTTCAGCCCAGCTAAAGACGCAGAGACTGTCCAGTCCACAATTTGCCAAAAAAGAAAAATAAAGTCTACAACGGCAGTAAGTAGTAAGTCTAGTATCTAGAATCGCGTTGTTTTGTACATTGACTGCTGTACGCACGAACTCAATGAAACCATATCTGTTCCAAAATCCGATTTAACGAGATTGCGCGCAGATTGCGCAAGTGGTTGATCTGGTTTCAACTTAGTGCATGCCAACTGCGTGAAACTCCCGCTTCCAGGATTAAGGTGGCGTAGGAGCCGCCTAATTGACCCGTGATTGGTAAGTGTTTCTAGCGTGCTTTAATGGACACTGTATCCAATATGTATCCATATCTTATGTTGGAATGTCCATCATATGTCATATGTCCATGAATTTTCTATAATTCCCCGCCGACCTGCCTGAAGTTCCCCGGGCATTTGCTCCAAGTAAATCCAATGCGGAGCATCCTCAGATGAGTGCGTCGAAGGTGTTCCAAACAGTTCAAAGATGTTCCACTTCTGTTGCCGCAAAGGGTCCTTCGTTTCGGCTGCAAACTGAGAGGGGGTGGATTAATTATACTTCGCGAAGCGAACCATTTTCTGTATTGGAGAACGGTGCCCAACTTTAAACCAACGCTGGAAAATGGACATGCAAAGGACATGCAATGGTCTCATTCGTTTGCCTTTCGCCTTTCTATGAGTCTCTACGGCGACGTCTCTCTTGAAATTCCTCTAGCGTTCCTTTGAAATCTCCGAGCGATCATCGAGTCCCGGGGTTTAGTCGGCTGCGTGTGGGCTGAGCCAGGCGCCCGTTTGAGTGGTTCTGGCCTTGGTCCACTAGACCCGCTGGCTTTCTTGGCGCATGATGTGCATGAAACAGCACAAAACATCAAACCCAAACGCGGTGCAATTTAGTGTCATTTAGAGTGTGATGTTGGCAAGAACGGTTCACATGAGGACAATGAGTATCACGGTACCGCTGGATAGGGTACACGCTGGCTCGCGCTTGTCGCTTCGCTAAAGCGAATCAATTGCAGCTGAGCGCATTTCACAACTACAGATTCCAAGTATGCAGATTATGCAGAAGCGGCATCGAAATGCATAGGATAGATTTGTGCATGGCATATGATCGATCATGATCGCATGTAGATACCACATGATACCGCAATGTTTGTTGCAATTTCTTGCACTGGTTCATACTGGTTCTAAGTCTGCGGCCTCGCCTGGCGTTGGCGTTTGGGTGGCGGTGGCTTTACCTGTCCAACTGGCCATGATTGGCCAAACCCAGATGTTTAGTATGCTACGGAAATGCTATGGCTGAAAGCCACTTGTTTTTTTAAAAGCAGCTACGCTCAACATTTGTCAACTCCAAGCGTTCCTTTAATCATCAATGATCAAAAGTGTGCTTGAAGGCTCGCACGGGTTTCAGCACGTTTGGTTCCGTGAGCCAAACTGGGTGTGCCACATTGATACATTGTCGACGTGAGGCCTCTTCAGGTTCCTCTTCCAGCGCATCTTCCATAGCATCCTTCCAGCTTGAGCGGTATGTCTTCATAAAACTAAATTATGAATTTAAAAATCCGTCGGTGCCGAAGGTGCCGACCAACTTCGGCCCGACTTGGTGGCGCCGCTTGGCCCCAACTTGGACCCATTTGGGAGCAACTTCGGCCCGAGTTGAGGTCCATATGGCTTCAAAATGAGGCACATGACCGGCCCAATATGAAATTGTCAAAACTCGCGTTTTCACTGTTATTTTCCGCGTTTTTTGCTATTGATGATGCTTCGTTTGACGCAATGTTCACTTGGCACGAAGCTGTCGCCAAAGTGTTCCAAGTTGCGGCATGTTGGGCCTAACTTGGGCTTCCGCGAATTTCCAGGTGGATCACGTGAATTCAATTTGGGGCCCATCTGGATCGCTTTGGTCCCAATTTCAGCCCAACATGAGCACTTGGCGCCAACTTGGGCTCCAGTTGAGTCCAGGACAGCGCAACTGGGACCCATTGGGGGCAGCGCCTGCTCAAGCGGGGCCCAACCCGAGCCAATTTTGCGGACTCAATGCGACATGCTGAAAACTTGCATTTTTACCGCTATTTCCAACGTTTTTGCAATCGGCTTTGGTTGAGCCAAGTACGAGTAGCTTTGGTTGGGCCTAGGCTCCCTCCTCTTCTGTCAATCCAATTCTCTGGTTGCGGGCGGTTCTCGTCGCGAAGCGATTCGAATATATGATACCCCTTGGGACGGCCCAGGGAAGTTCACTCCTTGGAAAAAAGCGAAATCAAAATTATTCGATAGGGCCCCAGCCTACCAACATAGAAACAACAATGATGATAAATCTGGGAGATGTTAGCTATAACACCCATACAACATCAAAAATATGTTAAAGAAAAATCCTTGTCCCTCAACGTCTGAGCTTCGGCTATATTCATCTAAGATCTCAAACAATTATCCTGTCCGCTACCCCCCAAAACAATCCTAATGTCGAATCCGCTGCTAGCGAGCGCGCAGTCTATCTGATTGCCGTAGATATAGACTGCGGACTGTCTATCTTGCATCCATCAATCACCATGAAGACCAAACAGGACACAGTGCTATAGTAAAGATTATAGGGGGCATTTCTTTATATAAGTATTTCAGGGATTGCGTAGGTAGTGCTAAAGCCAGCCACAAAAAATTGCATCAAAAAATTGACGCGTCCAAAAATTGATCTTTTTAACCCCCTTTTCGCGGAATTTTAGGACGCCTATAAAAAGTACTGGCCATTTTACATTTTGAGGTGGTGAGAAACGTTCTTTTTTCCCGCCAGCCCGTATTTGCCTGACTACCAACCTCCAGCCGCTGTGTAGTGTACATTGTGACTGTCCACAAGCGATACGGCCCAATGGATGTGTTTTGGTTTGTGTGTTTGTGTTTTCTCCTTTTTCCTTTCTCGTTTTTGTCTGCTCGTGTTTGCACTGGGTTGCTGGTCCACGTTTGCATGTCTGCACAGTCTCGTGACTCGCCGCGGCTCAATGAAAGAAAAGAAATCATGATGACTCTTGGGCGGGTTGAAAAATGGATTGGGGTTGGCAAATATCATCCTTCAGTTTAAGCCTGGGGCCAATTAGAAAATGCCTAGCCTAGTGCCCTCATGTAAGGACATGTGGATCTTATTTCTGAAACATGTTGGCAGCTATCCTTCAATCTAAGCTTGGGGCTATTAAAACGCACAAACGCAGTACCCTCATGTAGGGACATGTTGCTTTTCTTTCTGAAACACGTTTTAACTTTTTCATACTCTCAGGTACTTTTAGGGATTGCTTCGGTAGTGCTAAAGCCTTCCACGAAAAATCGGGTCAACACATGAGGTGCCCAAAGGTGGTCTTTTTGAACCCCTTTTCACGGAATTTTAGGACGCCCATGAAGGCACTCGTCTTTTTACATTTTGAGGTGGTCATAATCGAGTTTTTTAAGCTACTGTTCTTGGGTGGTGTGAAACAAGGATTGGGGTTGGCAAATGTCTTCCTTCAGTTCAAGCTTGGAGCCAACTAGAAAATTCCCAAACACAGGACCTTCATGTACCATGTTTTTTAGCTTTTTCATACTTTCAGGGACTTTCAGGGATTGCTTAGGTAGTGCCAAAGCCTTCCATGAAAAATAAAACCAAAAATGAGGTGTCCTGAATGATATTCACCTTTTCACAGCATTTTAGGACACCTAAACAAAAAGCTAAAGGACTGGCCATTTGACATTTCATGAGATTGTGTCATACCTGTGTACATCTGGGTGCTGTTTGGAACACCAAAAATGAAAATAGCCTGCAGGGTCATCATGCTTGTGTCTTGTAACTATTCTCCCTATTGCCGCGCATGACATGACATCTGGAGCATATTAAAAGTCGGTGCGGCGTTCGGCAACATTGTCAGTCTAGCGCAACTCACGCAAAACTTGCAAAACATTGCAATACAAAATCTAAAACATTACAGCATGCCTCAAAATCAGCAAAAATAATTGAGCATATGGAATGTTTTATCATGTTTTTCACTGAACCATGGGGCTTGTGATTTCAGAATGTTTTCCTGTTGGTCAAGGTGCAGCATATGTAAAAACAATGTTTATCATACCAACCCCCTCTTCAAATCTTTTTTACATATGACCAACGCCCAAAAAAATAAGATCCATGGCCCCAAAAAAATAAAATCCATGGTCCTCAACCTAAGGCACTAGGTCATCTTACATGTATATTACTATCTACACTTCAAATTTTCATCCATGTACAATAGAAGACCAGCAGTTAGAATATGGGAAAATCAAACTTCCGTGTTTAACGTGAGTCCAGGATATATCTGTTTTCATATGTTGTTGAGTTGCGTTAATTCACACATAGAATTTAAAAAATAAAAAGACCCCATACACTTAGAATATTTTGGATGTTTATGTATAGTTTGATATTAAATGAAAACCACACAAATCGTGTGTTTCACAGCCGTTTTCGAGGCGTCTCAAAACCCACAATCGTTTTTGGACACACCTGTTGAATTTGTGTCTAAAACAGCCACATTGGGTTCGTACATAATTAGTCACTTTGTACATCAAGCAAGGCAAAGAAAAGAAACATACAGTTGGGTTGGGTTCGTTAATTCCTGCAAAACAAAGAAAAACTGAAAAAAACACTGCAGCTGTCTCAAAACAATCTCAGTACATCACCACATCGGCTTGCAGTTGTTGCAATTCGTTGGCAGCTGGTTGTTTTTGTTTGTGTAAAAATTGTGCATTTATAGGCAGTGAATGCACTTAGAATATGGTCAAGGAAGGCACATAACCGAACAGTTTGCAGTTGAGTTCCTTACTGCGAAGCAAGCAAAGTACAGTGTCAAACAGTTTGCAGCTGTTGAGTTCATAATTGCAACACAATTTCATCCGAGCACCATATGCTTTACAGTTCTTGCACCTCGTACTGAAACACATTCATGGTACAGTACCAGCTGGTTGGCAGTTGTTGTTTTTGTTTGTGTAAAATTGTGCATTTATAGGCAGTGAATGCACTTAGAATATGGTCAAGGAAGGCACATAACCGAACAGTTTGCAGTTGAGTTCCTTACTGCGAAGCAAGCAAGGTACAGTGTCAAACAGTTTGCAGCTGTTGAGTTCATAATTGCAACACAATTTCATCCGAGCACCATATGCTTTACAGTTCTTGCACCTGGTACTGCAAAACACGCATGGTACGGTACCGGCTGGTTGGCAGTTGTTGTTTTTGCTTGTGTAAACCTGTCCATGTATGGGTAGTGAATGCACAAAACAATCAAGGTACAGTGCCAAAATAAGTTTGTAACTGCTGAGTTCATGATTGCAAAACAATTTCAGTACAGTGCCACGTAGGCTTGCAGTTGCTGCATTTCGTTCTGCAAAACACACTCATGGTACAGTACCAGCTGGTTGGCAGTTGTGTTTTTGCTTGTGTAAAGCTGTGCATTTATGGGCAGTGAATGCACTTAGAATATTGTCAGAGTTGCCAGAGTCCATCAAGGAAGGTGCTTGGTCCATCAAGGAAGGTGCATAACCAAACAGTTTACAGTTGAATTTGTTACTGCAAAGCAAGCAAGGTACAGTTCCCAACAAATTGCAACTGCTGAGTTAATAATTGCAAAACTACCTCAGCACAACACCACATGGTTTACATTTTTTGCACTTGGCACTGCAACATACGTATGGTCGCCGCATGGTACATTACCAACCCGTTTGCAGTTATTGCGTTTGCCGTTTGCCTGTATAACTGTGCATTTTATTTATGGGCAGCAAATGCACTTAGAATATGATCACAACTAACATAGTCACTTTGAAAATCAATCAAGACAAAGAACAGAAACATACAGTTGGGTTCGTTAATTCCTGCAAAACAAAGGTAAATTGCAAACAAAATGCAGCTGTCTCAAAACAATCTCAGTACATCACCACATCGGCTTGCAGTTTCTGCGAAACACATTCATGGTACAGTACAAGCTGGTTGGCAGTTGTTGTTTTTGTTTGTGTAAAATTGTGCATTTATAGGCAGCGAATGCACTTAGAATATGGTCAAGGAAGGCCCATAACCGAACAGTTTGCAGTTGAGTTCCTTACTGCGAAGCAAGCAAGGTACAGTGTCAAACAGTTTGCAGCTGTTGAGTTCATAACTGCAACACAATTTCATCCGAGCACCATGTGCTTTACAGTTCTTGCACCTGGTACAGCAAAACACGCATGGTACGGTACCGGCTGGTTGGCAGTTGTTGTTTTTGCTTGTGTAAACCTGTCCATGTATGGGTAGTGAATGCACAAAACAATCAAGGTACAGTGCCAAAATAAGCTTGTAACTGCTGAGTTCATGATTGCTAAACAATTTCAGTACAGTGCCACGTAGGCTTGCAGTTCTTGCATTTCGTTCTGCAAAACACACTCATGGTACAGTACCAGCTGGTTGGCAGTTGTGTTTTTGCTGGTGTAAAGCTGTGCATTTATAGGCAGTGAATGCACTTAGAATATTGTCAGACTTGCCAGAGTCGCTTGGTCCATCAAGGAAGGTGCATAACCAAACAGTTTACAGTTGAATTTGTTACTGCAAAGCAAGCAAGGTACAGTTCCCAACAAATTGCAACTGCTGAGTTAATAATTGCAAAACTACCTCAGTACAACACCACATGGTTTACATTTTTTGCATTTGGCACTGCAAAACACGTATGGTCGCCGCATGGTACATTACCAACCCGTTTGCAGTTGCCGTTTGCCTGTATAACTGTGCATTTAATTTATGGGCAGCAAATGCACTTAGAATATGATCACAACTAACATAGTCACTTTGAAAATCAATCAAGACAAAGAACAGAAACATACAGTTGGGTTCGTTAATTCCTGCAAAACAAAGGTAAATTGCAAACAAAATGCAGCTGTCTCAAAACAATCTCAGTACATCACCACATCGGCTTGCAGTTTCTGCGAAACACATTCATGGTACAGTACAAGCTGGTTGGCAGTTGTTGTTCTTGTTTGTGTAAAATTGTGCATTTATAGGCAGCGAATGCACTTAGAATATGGTCAAGGAAGGCCCATAACCGAACAGTTTGCGGTTGAGTTCCTTACTGCGAAGCAAGCAAGGTACAGTGTCAAACAGTTTGCAGCTGTTGAGTTCATAACTGCAACACAATTTCATCCGAGCACCATGTGCTTTACAGTTCTTGCACCTGGTACTGCAAAACACGTATGGTACGGTACCGGCTGGTTGGCAGTTGTTGTTTTTGCTTGTGTAAACCTGTCCAGGCATGGGTAGTGAATGCACAAAACAATCAAGGTACAGTGCCAAAATAAGCTTGTAACTGCTGAGTTCATGATTGCAAAACAATTTCAGTACAGTGCCACGTAGGCTTGCACTTCTTGCATTTCGTTCTGCAAAACACAGTCATGGTACAGTACCAGCTGGTTGGCAGTTGTGTTTTTGCTGGTGTAAAGCTGTGCATTTATAGGCAGTGAATGCACTTAGAATATTGTCAGAGTTGCCAGAGTCGCTTGGTCCATCAAGGAAGGTGCATAACCAAACAGTTTACAGTTGAATTTGTTACTGCAAAGCAAGCAAGGTACAGTTCCCAACAAATTGCAACTGCTGAGTTAATAATTGCAAAACTACCTCAGCACAACACCACATGGTTTACATTTTTTGCATTTGGCACTGCAACATACGTATGGTCGCCGCATGGTACATTACCAACCCGTTTGAAGTTGTTGCGTTTGCCGTTTGCCTGTATAACTGTGCATTTAATTTATGGGCAGCAAATGCACTTAGAATATGATCACAACTAACATAGTCACTTTGAAAATCATTTAAGACAAAGAACAGAAACATACAGTTGGGTTCGTTAATTCCTGCAAAACAAAAGTAAATTGCAAAAACATGCAGCTGTCTCAAAACAATCTCAGTACATCACCACATCGGCTTGCAGTTGTTGCAATTCGTTCTGCGAAACACACTCATGGTACAGTAACAGCTGGTTGGCAGTTGTGTTTTTGCTGATGTAAAATTGTTCATTTATGGACAGTGAATGCACTGAGAGTATGGTCACAACCACATTGTCACTGATAGTCCATCAAGAAAGGTACATAACCGAACAGTTTACAGTTGAATTAGCTACTGCAAAACAAGCAAGATACAGCACTACAAAGTTTGCAAATGTTGAGTCATAATCGCAAACAATCCCAGTACATCACCACATGGTTTACTGTTTTTGCATTTGGTGCTGCAACACATGCATGGTACAATACCAACCGGTTGGCATTTGTTATTTTTGCTTGTGTAAAACTGTGCATTTCTGGACAGTAAATGCAGCTAGAATATGGCCACAACTGCCAGAGTCGCGTATTCCATCAAATAAGATACAGAACCGGACAGTTTATAGTTGAGTTCTTTGTTGCAAAACAAGCACTGTACAGTACTAAAACATGAATGAAACAGTTGAGTTCAGGTTTGCACAACAATTTCAGCAGAGCACCGCATGGTTTACAGTTCTTGCATCTGGTAGTGCAAAACATGCACGGTAGAGTACCAACCGTTTGGCAGTTGTTTTCGTGTAAAAGTGTGCGTTTCTGTGCAGTAAATGCACTTAGAATATGCACACAACTGCCAGAGTCACTTTGTCCATCAAGCAAGATACAGAACTGAACAGTTTATATCTAGTTGAGTTTGTTACTGCAAGACAAGCCGCGTACAATACCAGCAAAACATAAACAAAATGAAACTATTGAGTTCATGATCGCCGATCAATCTCAGTACGGTACCTCATGGTTTACAGTTGTTTTTGGTACTGCAGCAAAACACGCATGGTACAGCACCAACCAGTTTTGCACTTGCTGTTTTTGCTTGTATAACTGTGCGCTTATGGGCAGCAAATGCACTTAGAATATGGCCACAACTACATAGTCACTTTTACCTCAAGCAAGGCAAAGAATAGAAACCTATTACAGTTGAGTTAGACAAGCCGCGCTACAATACAAAACAAACATTCAAAAAACACATGCAACTGCTGAGTTCATGATCGCCGATATATCTCAGTACGGTACCTCATGGTTTACAGATGTTTTTGGCACTGCAGCAAAACACGCATGGTACAGCACCAACAGGTTTTGCACTTGCTGCTTTTGCTTGCATAACTGTGCGCTTATGGGCAGTCAATGCACTTAGAATATGGCCACAACTACATAGTCACTTTTACCTCAAGCAAGGCAAAGAATGGAAACCAAGTAAGGTAAAGTGCCAAAAAGTTTGCAACTTCTGACTTTATGATTGCAAAACAATGTCAGTACACCACATAGACTTGCAATTGTTGCATTTGGTACCGCAAAACACGCATGGTACAGTACCAACCCGGTTGGCCTTTGTTGTTTTGGCCTGGGTAAAACTGAGCATTTGTGAGCAGTGAATGTACTTAGAATATGGTCACAACCACATTGTCACTGATAGTCCATCAAAGAAGGTACCGAACCAACAAGTTTACTGTTCTTGTTATTGTCACAAATACAGTAGTCAAGACAAACCTCTATAGATTTCCTACATAGTGGGATAACCAAGGGGAACATCAAAACAATGATCTTCAGCAATTCTGACTACTGTATCCCAGTGTTGTTGATTAGCCACCATTATGCCTACGATAATACAGTAGTAACACCGGTTTCTAGCTGGCAAACGGGGATGAAGAGAGAGAGAGAGAGAGAGAGAGAGGAGGCCAGCAGTAATGAAATTTATTGGGAATTATTGGAATATTGTGGAGTACGAGCATACTATATGGTCGGATGTAGCTAGTTTTTCCTTAAGACAGCATACTACAAAAATATTCTATGTGTACCCCCTCGATTTGAATATTCTTAGTGCTTTTCACCCCGGGCTCAAGTATGTTAAAAAACAACATAAATCCATATTCTAAAACTTTAATCTTTTTTTTAAATTCTAAGTGCTCGTCCAACGAAGTAATAAACCTCTAACAGTGCAGAACTATTCATTTTTGGATTTCAAGACTTGTTTGAAGTAATCCTACAGGATAAAATTTTGGTGGTACAAACGGGTAAATAGGTGTGTATTGTTTCCATGTAATGCAATACATAATGGATTGTGAGAACTTTGTTGTAGCTGTAGATGATCAGCACATATCAAAAGTTCTCAGTTCTTTGTCCAGGCCTGCCCCGCTTCCAGAGCTTCCGCGAGCACTTCTTCAAATTCTTCCTGCAGGCCTTCTGTTTCTTCCCTCTTTTCATGTTGCGGCTCTGCTTCTTCCGCATCAGCTTCAGGCTCTTCCGGGCGCACAAGCTCTTCGGGCTCAACCTGAAACTCTTCAAGCTCTTCGGCGGGCTCTTCAGCTGGTTCTTCGGTGGCCTCTTCGGCGGGCTCTTTGGCGGGCTCTTCGGCGGGCTCCTCGGGAGGCTCTTCAGGAGGCCCTTCGGGAGGCTCCTCCGCCTCTTTCCATTCCTCAATTTCTTCTGCCTCCTCTTGAAACGCTGAAATCTTCTGTGCCTCCACGCCCGGGATTCTGAGATGGATGCCAAACACTCAAAACACTTCAAGACTCGGCAAGTTTCACGGTTTGTTTTTTTACACATCTAATCTGGACCGGACGTTCCAGCAACATGAAATTAGTAAGAAGACGCAAGAAGACAAGGAGCTATGCCTGCAGCGTGCCAAGGTCTTAGCCATTCCGACAAATACAAATGCTTCCATTGTTTCGCCGGCAATCTGTGTCCCCCTCCAATGTGCTCATCTTGAGACTGCGAAATCAAATTGTCGATGGCCTCTGTCGTCTCATCAAATGGCTCTTCCTGCCACGGTTCCGATGAAGACTCAAATCGACTCACAGACGCAACAGAACTACATTAACTACATGACAAAGTCTGCAAACGGAGGTCAATCAAAGCCACCCAAGTGACTGTGAGAAGACAGAATATCAAACCACGTGGCATCAATGGACAAACGGATCAATTTGAAGGGACCGTCAGAGATCCTCAACTGACCAGAGACAAAATTTGTACTGCACAAAGGAACCTGTTTACTTGTTTGGGCGTATCAAATGTGTACAGGCAGAGGGGAGAGAGAAAAAGGCAGGAAGGCTGTTTCCAGATAGTAAATGTTGCTGTTGCTAACGATGAGAACAAGAAGGCCGAAATGGCCCCAATATAGAAGGGAAACAAAACCCAAGGGGCACTGATGCTGACAGTGACAATGACCATGTCTGTGCGAAGGATGATTAAAACAACCCAAATCCTTCAACCCAAACGCATGGGGTGAAACTATTTTTGCTGAGGCGTTTCTCTTGGAACAAAGTCCTAGCCCGAGCAAATGTGCCACGCCGACTATGACTTTTATGAATGCATGATATGATATGATACTAGTAATGCCCGGGCATGCCGGGGGTGGAAGTTTCAAAATTTGAAACGTTTACAGCCTGTAGAGCCGAGCAAAGACTGTGCCTAGAGGGGGCGGGCAAGCCTTCTGAGCATCGCAGCAACAATTTCCTGATTTGTCATGTCATTTATCTGGTCCAATCTCTTCTGAATTCATCTCACATCTCACATCTCATCTCATCTCACTTCATCCAATTTCATTTCATCTCATTTCATCTGATCCGATCTCTTCTCATTTCACCTCGCATCTCACATCTCACCTCATTTCCTTTGATCCAATTTCATTTCATGTCATCTCATCTGATCCAATCTCTTCACATTTCATCTCACATCTCACATCTCATCTCATCTCACTTCATCCAGTTTCATTTCATTTCATTTCATCTGATCCGATCTCTTCTCATTTCACCTCGCATCTCACATCTCATCTCATTTCCTTTGATCCAATTTCGCTTCATGTCATCTCATCTGATCCAATCTCTTTTCATTTCATCTCACATCTCACATCTCATCTTATGTCATCTCATGTCATGTCAGATTTTCTAAACCTTTTTCACATCATTATCTCATCTTGTGTCCTTTCACGTTGTCTCTTCTCTCCTCAAACCACCCCAGCTTTTCGCAGTTGACCTCAACCGTTTTCAGCTTTTCTCATGTTATCTTAGCTTGTCTGATCATTTCATTTTATTTCCTTTCAACTCATCCCCTGGAGCTGTTGTACTCTCTCTTGTGTTCTTTCAGCTTTCTGACTTCCCATCGAAGCTCTTTCCCTACCTGTGACACGTTGCAGCACTTCTTTTTTCGATGCAGACAACAGACGTTCAGTTGGGAAGTTGGGTTCCTGCACGGTCCACAACGTTGCACGCAACAAAACATCTCGCATGCAAGATGTGAGGGCCGTTGTGCGCAGCGGGCACGCAGTCAGTCCTCGACAACCACAACAGTATCATCCAAGCGATTCAGGATGGCATGCCATTTGTCGATGTTGCGGCCGATGATGAGGCGAACAAAACCGTGCGTCAACGGCACATCGATCTCTTTGAGTTTTCTTGCGGCCCCTGGCAAACGGCAATGTGCTTCTCGAACGCACGGTCTCTTATCCGTGGAGGCGTTGGCATCGAAGCGAAAGATTGATGGCCATGCATGGATTGATCTCGGCGGCCTGCAATGGCGCACCGGCGTTCGGATCGTTGGAAGCAGAAGCCGATGCTGTGGTTGCAGTTCCATCTCCGATGATGTTGTCATGCATGTTGTCGAGGAGACGTGCAGCAGGGCAAGACTTTGACGCACTGACCCCGGTAGCCGGGGCCCGACTGCAAGGACTACGTCGGTGAGACCACAACATCCCTGGAGCAAGACATGCTTTAGGCATGGCGGTTGGAAGGGCCTAACAATCTCATGTCGTGTCCCCTCAGCTTTTTACTACGTGGATGAAACAGCAGTATATCCCTGGAGCAAGACATGCACGGCGGTAACGGTAAGGAAGGCAAGCCTCTAATACGATTTCCAAGGAAGCTCGGAAGAAGCAAAATTGAAAGGAAAATAGAAGACAATGGAAGGCACCAAACATGAGAAAAATAATCGGAATCCCATAATCGCAACTTTGGCGCGACCAATCCAATGCGAATTTGCAAGCAGCAAGTTGCAAAAGACCAAAGGACTACCTGCGCAAAAGGAATGCAGAGCAACATTGATGTAGCCACTCCAATACTATTTGCAAGCACCAGGTTGCAGAAGCCCAAAGGATTACGTTGGCAAGACAGAAGCTTCTCCTGGCCAAAACCTGCTCCAAAACCGGATCTCGACGCCAAAGCTGAAAAAAGCAAGATTTTGATGCCTTTTGTAAAGTAAGTTTAAACGGAAAATGCAGGGGCGCCAAAAACGATAAAAATCAGCAAAAACTGATTGCCGCAACCTGGTCGCAATCAAAGCTTTCCTGCGAGACTTTCTTCAAAAACTGAAAATTGAAGATGTGAAACGAAGCTTTCGTGCGAGACGTCCCTCAAAAAGTGAAAGTTCAAGATGTGAAAACGAAGCGGAGCTTTCGTGCGAGACGTCCCTCAAAAAGTAAATGTTGAAGATGTGAAAGCGAAGCTTTCGTGCCAGACGTCCCAAAAAGTGCGCGTTGAAGATGTTAAAACAAAGCTTGTGAAAACGAAGCTTGTGAAAACGAAGCTTTCGTGCGAGACTTCTCTCAAAAACATTGAGATTTCTTTGCTGTGAGACTTCTTTGCTGTGAAATTTCTTTGCTGTGAGACTTCTTTGCTGTGAGATCTCTTTGCTGTGAGACTTCTTTGCTGTGAGACTTCTTTGCTGTGAGGCTTCTTTGCTGTGAGGCTTCTTTGCTGTGAGACTTCTTTGCTGTGTGACTTCTTTTCTGTGGGATTTCAATCACTTCCAAAGATCCGTAACAGGGAAGTTAGACATCCAAACTTCCTTTGAGGATATGATATGAACTGATGTGACATGATTTGACATGACATGATGGATCATGATGGAATGGCGTCTTGCTGAGCTGAAGCGGAAAAACGGACATATAATGAGGAGAACATGGCAATGACAATGACCTCGTGATGGTGATCGAGATAGCCAAACCCGTGAAAATCATGTTGCGCCAGCATTCCAAAAGCCAAGCTTAGGCCAGCTTCCGCAACTGGCGGCGATAGTTCTACGGAGCTCTTGCGGAAACTTACGAAGTTCCACAGAACCCCAAAGGATTCTGTTCGCTAAATGCCAGAAAAGTGAAACCTATAGGAGCTCCTGTGGCAGGATTGATTTCGCCTTCGGGTCAAATCATCAAGCCTGTGCCACCTTAATGCCACCGTTTACTCTCTTGGAGCGGTATGCTTCATTGATCTGCTTCAAGTTTCAAGGCGCTTCATCATGTCTACAAGATCTCGTATTAAGTGAGTTTTTCCAGTTTGAGAGCTGCTTTTGGGCAAATTTCTTTGACCATCGTTGTCTCTTTCATGTTTTTTTGGCTGTTGCCCGTTCCAAACACCATTTTGCCCGGTGTCGCGCGGGACATTGTAAAGGAGAGTCGCTTTCTGGAGAAGGTCGTCCTAGAAATCCTTATGGGGCTTCTCAGCCCTCGAGATTTTCAAACTTCTTTCAGTATGTTTCACTGAAGCTTTTCTTCCCCCCGCCTCCGCTTCACCATTTTCAGGATCAGCCTGGGCACAGTAAAAATCCACACAAAAGTACCTACCATTCCAGCACTGTGTGAAAAAATGAGCTAGCTCTTAGCATTTCCAGCCTTGCTTGGTTCCCCTTGAACCTTGTGGTGTACAAGGGGGTTCTAGCTCACATTAAGTTTGTTATTATTCTCCAGACCAAAGTCGACTTTTCACTACTCCAAACTCCAAACACTTCGTTGCTTGTAGTGTTTCTTCCCGGACGGACACTTCAATTTGGAATGCACGGGCATTTCATTTTCTGCAGTCCTAATGTCAAAATAACGATGCGAAGACCTCAAGCAGATTCAGTTGGAGCCCAGCCTCATATGCGCCTTCGTCCTCCCAGGCTCAATGCACACTTAAACAGCGGCCCTGAAACAAGTTCTGTCTTCATATGACAAAACCCTCATGTCAGTCATCAGCCTTCAAAGCTTTCAGAAGCTTGGTATCGAACCCTGCGACGGGATGTGGGATGTGGCGACTATGCCTCTGCTTTTTCATGCCTTTTTCGCCAAACTGACAGTGCGTCTGTCCTGGTGGTTGCTATCCTTCCAATCCTTCCAATCCTTCCACTGCCAATCAGAGCGATTTTCATTGTCTCCCCAGCTCCAGCTCTCCTGTGCGTGCAGGGTATGCAAAATCAGGGGTAAAACGCAAGAAGATGAAGAAGCATGCTATGGATTGCTATGGATTGATCGATTAGAAGTCAAACTTCCGACAATATGGACAGATGGAAAAGCAGAGGTGGGAAGAGTCAGAGAAGAGAGAAGAGAAGAGAAGAGAAGAGAAGAGAAGAGAAGAGAAGAGAAGAGAAGAGAAGAGAAGAGAAGAGAAGAGAAGAGAAGAGAAGAGAAGAGAAGAGACAGTCAGAAGACAGAAGATGCGCGGGAAAAGGTAGAAGTCGCGATCCGCTGTGTTTTTCCAATGATTTATCGCCCCGGAGGGTCGAAAAGTAGGCTCGCTAAAGCGGCGGGTGCGGAGCCGTCTGGCCAGATGAGAGATGAAAAATTGCACGCCGTTGTGGCGCGAAGCACATTTCGAAGTCAAAAGTGTAAAAGACTGACGGTCTCAGACTACTTTTGGAAGTTGAGATGTCGAAAAGCACACGCCGTTGTGGCGCAAAGCACATTTCGAAGTAAAAAATGTACAAAGCACCTCAGTATCGGACCGCTTTTGGAAGTTGAGATGTCGAAAAAGTGCACGACGTTGTCGCGCGAAGCACATTTCGAAGTCAAAGTGTGCAACACACACCATTCTCGGAGCACTTTTGGAAGTTGAGATGTTGAAAATGTGCCCGCCGTTGTGGCGCGAAGCACATTTCGAAGTCAAAAGTACCAAAAAAATTGACGGGCACGGAGCACTTTTGGACGTTCAGATGTCGCTGTGCCTGGCAGGCGCAAGGGATTGTGCACCTTGTCAAAAGTGAGCAGAACATGAGGGACTTGTGGCGCCTTCAAAAACAATGGCAGCCGTGTGGCATTTGAAGAGGATCCGTAAAGATGTAGTGCGCGTGGCAGGCGCAATACAAGAGACATGTTCATCAGAGATGTTCGGAGGTCAGGGCGGAGATTTCCTGAGAAGGGTTGCATTTTGGAGTATGAGATCTTTAGGTTTGCTAAGATGATTTTGCGTTACAGGTGCAGCACTTCGTATGACCTGGCTTCACTTTTTTCGTGGCCGGCGCAATACTTTAGAGACATGGACTGGAAAAATCGCAAAGCGCATTGGCACGAGGGCGTCAGCTCTGCACTCAATTTTACATGTTTAAGGGAAGTCTCACAGAATTGCTTCGTTTTTGATGTTGCCAACTTCAAAAATTGAGGACGTCTCGCGGACTTGCTTCGTTTTTGACGTTGTCAAGTTCAAAAATTGAGGAAGTCTCGCAGAATAGCTTCGTTTCCAAGCTTGCAGATAAACAGATAGATAGATAGACAGACAGACAGACAGATAGAGAGATAAACAGATAGACAGACAGACAGACAGACAGATAGACAGATAGATAGATAGATAGATAGACAGACAGATAGATAGATGAACAAATAGGTAGACAACTGCGACTACACTCCACTACATCACAATTACAACTACACTACAACTACAACTTGAACTACACTTCAACAACAACAACTACCAAGACACTACAACTACAACTTCAACTACACTTCAACTACACTTCAACTACACTTCAACTAAAACTACATTTGCAACTCCAACTCCAACTACCGTTACACAACGCTACAACTACAACTGCGACTACGACTGCAAGTGCAACCACAACTACAACAATTGCAGCAACGACTACAAATACACGGCAACTGCAACCGCAACTGCAACTGCAACAACAATTACAACTTCAACTGCCTGGGCTACAACTACAACTACACTTACAACTACCACCTACCAATACACTGCCACACTAGACTACAACTACAACTACAACTACCAGTAAACTACACCACTACTACAACTTCCACTACCAGTAAACTACACAACTACAACTACAACTACAACTTACTACAACTACAACCACACTACACGACAACTACAACTACACTACAACTACAGCTACAACTCCTACAACTACTTCAATTACTACAACTGAATTTTCAACTACACTTCAACCACAAGTACAACTACAACTACAACCACAAGTACAACCACACTACACGACAACTACAACTACAACCGCAAGTACAACTACAACATTACAACTTCAACAACATCAACTACACTACAACTACAACTACAATTACAACTACGTACAACTACAAGTACAATTACATTACACTTCGCTACACCACACTACATCCTGCAGTTGTGGGTGAGGTGACCATTGCAACCACTCCAAAAATTAACAACCACCTTCGGTCCATCAGTGGAGTCGATCTGCCATCCATGATGCACAACAACCAACCTCTCCTATAGGTTTCCTATTTTTGAAACTTCCGCCACCGCCTTGTGCGGTACTACTGGTATGGAACATGCGATGGTCCCGAGCCCAGAAGCACAGCACTTTTGGCTCTCGGCTGAATATCAGCTTGGGCCTTGTTCCATTCCTTCGGCTGACTCTTCTTGTTCCACTTCCAGTCTTAGTGTTCAGCAGAATGGCCATGTGATTTCAAGAATATGCTTTTAAACTTGCAAAATGAGGAAACATTGAGGAAACATGCGCAGCAAAGAATGCAATGGAACTGCTACAAAAGCACATAAAAGCAGTATGCATAGCACTACAAGCACATGAACTGCCAAGCACTTTCTCAACTTATGCGACTTGTAAGCTCCTGGCCGTCATGACCCTCATGGCCCTCATGACCCTCATGATCCTCATCACCCGCGTGGCCGGCGCGGCCCGTATGGCGTTGAGAAGGCGCAAGTGCTGGATGTGGCACCGAATCCTAGCGACAGATGCAGGTGCCAAGATGTGCCAAGATGGCATTGAATCCATTTGAATCCTCAATCGCTCTTTCGCCCAATGGCTTGCGCGGACTTCTATGATTCCAATAGATCAGCTAGTGCTGGCTGTCAACGAATAGAACGGAAGATGTTCCATACTGCACATTCATCAAAGAAGCATACACTACCCGTTGCAGTCGCACGTTGCGTAAAGTCTTTTGAATATACTTACACCTCACAAGTTTCTTGATGGGTGATCATCCCACCCATGTCTAGCCTGATGCAAGCAGGGGGAGACACACACACAAACACAAACACAAAAAAAAAACTGCATGTCCGACACACGCGCATACACCGTCATGCTTATTGACAGAAGCACGTCATTACATGCCGCCGCACAATGATCAACAAGTTGACGGGAGAACCTAGGACATGGCGCAATCATTTATATCCCTGTTGCAAGCCCAAGCAGCACTACACAATATAGCATCACTTGCGCGGTTGCGGGATTCTTTACTGTGAGTTTGTTCTTCCACAGTAGGCCGCTGCTGACATGCAACTCCCTGCTGTGTTTGCTTGCTGAACCGACAGACAACTGTGGCTCTGGCCTCTTTGAAAATCCAAGGTCCATTTTCAAGAATATTAAGGTTCTCACTCCGCGTCGATTAAAAACACATTCTTTTGTTTCGGTCATTTCTAGGAAACTTTTTTTGACAATCCCTCTCTCATCCTTTCTCCCGCCTCGACATTGATGTCAGCTATCTTGCAAAAACTGATGAAGGCTGGGCTCCTCAACGGCACATGAATCTGATGTCAAATTAGGATAAATTAGGAATTGCCTGGACCTAGGGCCTAGGGCCTGGGCCTTGGAGAATCCATTTCGAAGCATCTCAAAACAACTTCGTTCTTCACATGTTACGAAGTATGTCAATGTGAACTCACAATGTGAACCCTGTGCCCTGTGCCCAAAGATCCTGGTTGCACTGTCTCGCAACTTCTTGTCTGTCGTGTTGTGCATGGCAGCCAGCGCGACAGACATTGCCAGCCTTGCCGGTTTTGCCGGTTTGCCAAGATCATTGCGAAACGGTCACAATTTCGAATATGTCCTTCTATGAAGCCGCGCCGTCTAGGAATTCTAGGCATTCCAAAAAGGCCCTCATATTTATCATTCATATGGCTTCAAGCATGAGCATGGTGCTAACTATCAAAATCGCTCGGCATGCAAGAGCAAGACTCATATCTCCAAAGTTTTTGCGCATTACAATGTATTACATTTTTCCAAGCCACTGTATCATATTCGATCTAATTATCTGTATCTATGTCCTTGATGCTTGCTTGGCCAGCTTGGTTGTCCGCCTGTCCACCAAGTCCCCATTGCAAAGCACTTGGCTTTGGACCTTGCTGCCTGCAATCTCTTTTTTTGCTGACCGGCCATCCCCACCTGAGATGCAACTTACCCTGAAATCCTGAAAGACTTGAAAAGGGTGAAGATGGGTAAGATGGGTGAAGGGTGGGGCGAATAGCGAAGGCTTTGAAAGCCATGGATGCAACACCTCCACGGCAAACCAACCAACCGACTCCCTGAAGTGTCCAAAATATCCAACATCAAAATATACCAACCATTACCAACCCATGGGTTGCTCTCAAACACTTTGGCCAAGAATCTTTTTCACTCCTTCAGGAATTCGACAAAACTTTTTAACATGGAGCCTTTGGAACCAAGAACTGGGCCCAAAAACCATGGAGTCTTTGTAACATTTTGTAACCATGAAACTGCTGAAATCCCATTTTCATGTCTTGGCTTCCCGGCCGCCCAAACCGACTGACTTGGACCTCTTAGCATTGGTAGATTGTTGTCTGAAAGATTCAGCACGTCAGCACATAGTCACCACAAGTCTGCACAAACTGCCCGATGCTCAGAAACAGGCCGACCCTGGCCGACTCTTGGGGATTTGTGACAAACAAGACCTGTTGCCCTGAGATTCGCGCAAATGGCCAAACAGAAAGCCCACTCTTCGTAGCCAAGCCCCTTCGCGGCGTGTCCCACCTGGCACAAGCACGCACAGAATCATGTTTAGACAGTCTGAAGTCCTGCCAGTGGGCGTAAGACTCATTAGAAGCCGAGGAAACACCATGGCATACAGTTTGTCACATCGAGAATTGCAAGGAAAATTGCAACTTCAAGGAAGAGAGTAAACCCTGTCATGGGCACACCCATTACGGTGACCAAAAACATAAGATTACACAAGAATACAACCTCGACGGCGGTATCCAAGCCACCACTACAGATGGCAAAGCGCAAGAACAAGCACAATTCAGAAGCAGAAAGTAGAAACAGTTTAGACAATTTAGAAACAGGAAGAAGTCATCTGGAAAATAGGCGCTCCAGCTGCCCCAGAACAAGTTGAGATTGGGAGCCTCCGGGAAGAGGGTCCAGTCCTGACAGTGCAAAGTTTGGCACAACACCGGAACCTGTTTTGAAACAGACCTTGGCAAAAACAACTGAACCAATATTATACCCTGTGGTGCGCAGCAACATCCTGATAGCGAGAAATACAGGGACACTGAATAAAGTCAGCATTTCAACACGCCTGAAGTTTCTTCTGGTTGATCTTGAAGACTCTGTATGCAATTGCTTATTTCTTTTCTACACCTTTCTGGGCACAATTCTTTGACCTGATGCCTGTCTGCAGTGCCACCCATCCAAATTCTGATGGGTCCCCCATCAGCTCAACGAAGAACTGCAATCAGTTGCGTGAAATCTAAGGCTTAGAGTCTTCTCCTCCTAGATAAGCTAGCTTTGGATCTCAAATCCTAACAAGATATCTACCCTTATGCATCAAACTCTGTGAACAAGGTGGTGCAGGAACTTATGAAAGCACTCCAAGCAAAACATTTCATCATTTAGCAATCCAGAATCATTTTTCCAACGCTGTGCAATTTGCAAAATGTCATAATATGATATCTATTTGGCAATCTTGTCTTCCCAACTTAATTCACAATGGATCATTGGACAAATGAGGCAAAGATATGCAAAGATCATTCATGGAGGGTTATATTTGGTTAGTCATCAACATTTCATCAGTTTAGTTGCTGCAATCAAATCTGACTTTTCAACTCGGACGACGCCGTTTCAGTCATGGTCGTGCTGGAAGGTGATTTCTTCAGCCCTGCAAGCCGAGACTCTGATGCAACCACACCACTGGAATCAGGGAACGCGGATGTGGATGTGCCACTCAAATCAAATCCCTTCAATGTGTTGCCTAAATGTAAAGGGTGGAGAGCACACAAGCACACAAGCACAAACACAATCAAACACATACCCGTCAGTGTTTCGAAGCCAAAAAGATATGACAAAGTGGCCAATTGGCCACTCTCTCGTCAACGGTTTTTTCAGTCTTAACTTATCTAGGATCTGATGGTATCTGATCGTATCTGATCATTTCTGATCTTTCCAAACTGTCTTAAGTCCGCTGGGGCTGATGCATCGAATCTGCCAAGGTATACAAAATATCGTGGGAGTCACTCCTTGGTGTCACTGTTAAGACGCAAGGAGAGCACAACTTGTCATGTCTTGAAGTCGCTTTGTAACACGTTTTGTAAGCTGATTGCATTTTGTATCATTTTGTAATGTTTCGTCTTCCAAATCACTGGGCCAATGGTGGCGATGAGTGTACAGTCGAACACTCTCATCGTCGTCTTACAGAAAGGGATGGGGAAACGATGCGCTTAGGCATTGCGTAAAAATCAGCTATGATTTGTGATGGCCATCTTGGGATCCGCGCAGTAACTCCTGATACTCTGCAGCGTGCTGGACAATGGGTGCGGTATTCGCGTAGCCCTCGGGCTTGTGCAAACTTACGTTTTTCCGACTATGTGCTTCAAACACTGCACTGGGCTCGCAGCAAAACAGCAACCAAAACAGCAACCGAAACAAACGAAACAGCAAAACAGCGGGGCCTGGGATTTTTAGAAAGATTCAGCACATGGACAGGGAATGACAGGGGTACGATGAGTTCAGTGCCTGTTGTACCAGCTCCGACTCTTCAGGCACAGAAATCCACCTGAGAAAATCATGTCGATGGCATGGTCAAACCTCTGGGTACCCATCTCAAACAATCCATGTGTCCACATCTATATATTGATTGATGCCATATCTAAGGCACTATACTGCCATGTCTGATGATTAATGCATTCTAATACCATAAATGCATATAAATGCCACATCAACATGTCTTGCCAGGTGTTTGAAGATGTTTGAATGTGTTTGAGCAGCAAACGCTACAGGCGCTACCCTTTTTTCCTCAGCAGGCTCCGGCTCTGGCCTTGCAAAACTCTGAGGAGACTCTGAAGTCAGCGGAGTAAGTGTCAATAGCACAAGAGGAGTCACAACGAAATGTGTCAAAAACTGTCTCAGCTGCTGCACCGCAATGTAACAAGACTGTAAACCTGTAGACCAATCGAATCTTATGGAGACATATGGAGACATTCCATGTGCCAAACGCACCGAAAGTCCTTTCAGTCCACGTCCAGATACATGTTTGACCAACAACTTGGAAGATGTCTTTCCACGAAAATAATGAAACTTACATACACAAAGTAAAAAAACAAAATCACGTAAAACATCCAAAAAACAACAATTGCATCAAATAGCATCAAATTGCAACCGGCGCGACTTGCCATGCAAACCAGGCAACACAGGCAACTTTCCAAGATTTGCCAAACAAATTGAGCCCGACACGCGGAAACTGTAGGCCTCGCTGGCCTTGAGGTTTTGGTCGCACAATTCTACGAGATCCTACGGGTCCTACGGTCCTAGGCTCAACTTTGCAGGAAGAAGAGATGCCAAATTTGGGTTTCTTGATGTTTAATGAGGGCATATACTGATATGTACAAGTCACATGTGTTCAAAATCAACATGTGTGTATGTGTATATATATATATATTATTTAACATATTCATACTCAAACATCTAGAATAGTGATGCACTATTTGCAAACTTGCTTTGAGGTCGATGAGTCATCCACGAATGCAAACCTATATGTGTTTTGGAAAGGTGGCTGCTTGAGGCGGGTTGGGATTGATGACACACCCAACCACCGGCCTTATTGAAGTCAGTTGTGGTTGCGCTTTGGAAGGCTGATTGCCTGTTTGCGGCACCCATCTGTCCAACTAGTCTTTCTCATGCCCTCGATCCATGCTTTTGAATCCTGAGTGACAACCCAATACAATTCCATGTTTTTCCCTGGTACGGGCTTTAAAATCTCACGCATGAAAAAAGAAGAGCCAATACTATTGACCGCTGGCGTGTCGCTGTGTATAACATTTACAACCCAAAGAAATTTAGAAGTCAAACTTCGGACAATATGGACCGATGGAAAAGCAGATGTGGAAAGAGTCAGAGAAGAGAAACGAAGAAGAAAAAATCAGAGAAAGAGCCAGAAGAAGGAAGATGCAGGTGCGCAAAAAGGTAGAAAAGTCGCGAAACGTTGTTTTTCAAATGTTTTCGCGGCTCCGGGAGGTCGAAAAGTAGGCTCGCTTAAGCGGCGGGTGCGGAGCCATCTGGTCAGATGAGAGATCAAAAATTGCACGCCGTTGTGGCACGAAGCGCGTTTTGAAATCAAAAGGTTCAAAGCACACCATGTTCGGAGCACTTTTGATCACTTTTGGAAATTGAGATGTTCAAAGTATATATATATATATAAAAATTGTAAATCTATTATATATATATAAGCCGTTGTGGTGCCAAGCGCGTTTCAAAGGCAAAATGTCAAAAACGCATCAGCGTCGGACCGCTTTAAGTTGAGATATTGAAAAAGTGCGCGCCGTTGTGGCGCGAAGCACATTTCAAAGTCCAAAGGCGGTCTCGAGCCACTTTGACGCAGCGTATTTCCAAGTCAAAAGTCAAAAGTGTTAAAAACTGGCAGTCTCGGGCCACTTTTGGAAGTTGAGATGTCGAAAAAGTGCACGCCGTTGTGGCGCCAAGCACATTTCCAAGCGAAAAGTGTTAAATTAAAAACTGATGGTCTCGGGGCACTTTTTGAACTAGGTGAAAGGAAAGACCTACGTTGCCACATGGGGCCTTGCGTCAGACAGATATCTAGATAGATAGCTAGACAGATAGATAGACAGAAAGACAGATAGATAGACAGATAGATAGACAAGTGGCAAATAGATTAAATCGATAGAAAGACAGATAAATAGACAGATAGGTAGACAGATAGATAGATAGACAGATAGACAAATAGATGGACAGATAGATAGCCCGACACTCCAACCACCTTTGGATCCATCAGTGGGTTCGCTTTGCCATCCATGCTTCACAACAACCAACCTCTCCTATAGGTTTCCTATCTTTGAAACTTCCGCCACCGCCTTCTGCGGTACTACTGGTACAGTAAATAAGATCATTTATCTTCCTGTATATCGGTCTCCCTTGTAGCTTTCAGTTGACTGTGAAGTTGGTGTCTGATGGCCTTGTCCTTTTCTGCTGTCTTTGTCCCCAGAAGTCTCTCATCCCAATCCGAGTCTTCGATGTCCCACTCTGACTCTCTTTCTCTCTCGCTCTCTCATCCTTAGCATTGTTCTGTATTAATTGAGTTAATCATGTTTCATCATTTTTCCGTGTCTGTGTTGGTCGTTCCTGTTTTGCAATCGTTTTCTTGCGGTGTGTCTATACATGGCTCTGCCAGCTTCGAATTCGGCGGTCCTTGGCGAGTTGGCTGCCCGCGGCTTCGCTGTGGATCCTGTTGAGAAAATTCGAGAGGTCCGCGACGGAAAGGGAACAAGGGAATGAAGGGTGAAAGCGCCTTGCGAAGCTCCGTGAAGTCTGCCATTCTATTCACGAAAAGATACAGAAATCATCAGAAAATATCAGATATCAGAACTGTCGGAAAGATTCAGCTATTTTTTTTTGCAGAAGCGCTAGGCCTGGCCTCTGGCGAAGCGCTTGGCCTCGAAGATTTTGCAAAATCTGCATTCTTTGCTCCAGGTTTTGCTCCAAGTTCTGCTCATCATCTAAATTGATAGGGATTACTTCCGCAGTGCTTGAAATACCCAAACTCCCAAAAATTACAGTACACTACCCTGTTGGAGAGACACGGAAGAAATCTGAAGGAAATCTGAGAAAGGAACAGGGCCATCATCATATTGATATCATATGCGGCATACGCGTTTACGATCTATTGGGATCATCATATTCATCCAGAATAGAAGAGCTAGACCGAATTAAGAGCAACTAGAGAAACCTCAGCGACCAGTTTCCTATGGTTTGCCAACCAGCGCAAAATGTCTGGAGGGAGGGCCGTGTTTTAAGTGTCCCTGGGAATTGGGCGCAGGATCTGACCGAGGAGTTTGCCTTTCAAGCAGCGATTGCTGACTACCATGAGATACAATACAGTATGTAACGTCGTGTGCAATCGTATCCCATGTGCCCTGTGAAATGAAAGCTTTTGAAACAAACGGATTAATGGATTATATATAATTCGACTCCGGTATCTGCTTTCCTTCAAAGCCTCCACTATTCAAGAGTGCAACCTGACCAGCCCTATTCAACCATGAACATGCGGTTCAAAGATGTTCAAAGTAGAAGTGGTTTCTAAAACAATACTCCATCTCTCTCCCTCTCTCTCTTTGTTTCATGATTGATTGAGTGATGTTGACTAGTTTCAGATAAATCCGTTCCCGCGCTTTTATGGCTGGACATCTGTGCAAATTCCGAAGAATGTATGGCCAAGTTACTCTGGACTACATGCAAACTGAAGATTGCTTCCCACTTAATGCTTCTGTTCCACGAGTTTTTTCATTTATGATGATGTATGCCATGTATGCAAAATCATCAATATCTTGCTCCCAAGTCAGTCCGGACATGATCCCAAAGGCGCTGCCTGACACTTGGTCGTGTTGCTGCAGGTTTCATTGCCGGCTTTGGGCCTGAGGGCCTGAGGTGATGAGACTGTGAGATACTGTGAGCCATAATGTGAAACATGTCCTGGACAGCAGTGCCGGGCCTAGGCTGCTTGAGCTGCCGCAGCTTAGGCTTTGCTGGCTCTGGCTTTGGTGGTTTTGCTGGCTCTGCCGGCTCTTCCGGCTCCCAGGTATCCCACTGCTCCCATTCCGAAGACTCCCAAGGCTCTTCTGGCTGTGGTGGCTCCGGTTCTGCTTCTGCTGCTTCTTCTGGTTCTGCTTGGTGAGGTTCGCGTGGTTCGTCAGGCTCGTCCCACTCCCAAGTCTCCGCTGGCTCTTCCAGCTCTGGCTCTGGCAGCTCTGGCTCTGGCAGCTCTGGCTCTGGCTTCGGTTGCTTCAGCGTCTGCTTAGGCGCTTTCTTCGGCTGGGCAGGCCGCGGCTGTGCCGGCTGTGCAGCTGGCCGTGCAGCCGGCCGTGCCGGTCGGGCACTCGGAGGTGGCCCTTCTGGCTCCACCGGCCCTCTCGTTGGCGCTTGAACTCGCGCTCCTTCATGGAGGTTCCAAACAAGTTTTGTGGTGCAGGGGGAATTCTCAGTTCAAACTTCAAACACTTTGAAGCGATAAAAGGCACGAAGAAGACAATGCTTTGAGCAATGAAGCAAATCCAAACAATGATTCTCGCACAGTGTCCTATAATTTTCTCAGATGCAGGCTTTGGTCTTGCCTACACATGTCCAAGGCAACAACGAACACAATCTTTCATCACATTTGATTCTGGAAATCGGGCTCATCTAAAATAAACTTGAGATTGAACAAGGCAGCAATCCAAATCAACTGGTTCTTGTGCCCGTTCAATCAAACGCTCTGTCACAGACTGCGAAAACCTGAAAGTACTTCCGAGCTGTTGCAAGGCATCAGCAGAACAAGCTGAGGTATGTACAGAAAGACTTAAACATTGTCAACCCACGGTACGGCATTCGCCAGTTTATGGAAAGCATTGCACCTTCGTGGGCAATGACTTTGCTGTGGGCCTCAAGCTGGCCCCCGGTTATGATTCGTTACGATCAAGAACCTCCAACATTGCTTTGCACACGGAAATGTAGCGCAAGCAACTGCAGTAGAAGCTTGTCAATAGGGTCCATACCGGTGCATTAAACAAATACATTAAAAAATGCATGCCTAGAACTCTTGCCCTTTCATCAACTATCGCCTCTTGGGCGTTTGGTACAAACCTCATGTTTCTCTTGCAGCGGTTTTCAAAAGCGTCGGTTAAAAACCTGAGACTTTTTGTGTCTAAGCCGAAGCATGCCGAATCTAGGCCTCTGACTTTGCAGGCATAAACGCTTTCACAGGACCTCAGCCGTGCCCATCGTTTTAATGATCACAGGGAGAGTCGTCAAAGTCGTCAATCCCATCTTAGGTGTGCAAAAATTTGGCGGAAGCAAAACAAATCTTGGCAAGATTCCACGGTAGGGAGTCTGTAGGAGGTGGGAGTCAGAAGACTTCGAGTCAGAGAAGGAAAAGGAGCAAAAGTAGGGGGGGAAACTATGAAATTGGCTGTGAAAACAGAAATTGATCGAAATTGTCTAAGACTTTGTACCGCATGAGTTTAAGCTAGTTCGCTGCAACCCCTGCGTTGCTCCGTGTCGGAATCAGGAGTGGCCGAAGTATATAATAGTACATAACACATATATCAAATATTACATCACATATAAGTCAGAGGGGGTGCCAATTTTTGATCCCTTAGGAAGATAAGTTGATGTAATGATCCCTGTCAACGTAGTAGTCAGAGGGGGTGGCAGATTTTGATCCCTCAACAAGATAAATTCATGTTCTTATTATCATCAACATATAAGTCAGAGGGGGTGGCAAATTTTGATCCCATTATGAAGATAAGTTGATGTTATGATCCCTAAGCCATGGGCATGGCATTTGGGGGTTTCATTTGCATTTGGGGGCTTCATAGTTGGCTACCCTCTGTTGAATGCTATGGGTTTCTTCTTGCCACCTTCTGTGGCACAGACTGCTCCTATTTGCTGCAATGCAAAGGGGCTTCATAGTTGGGTTACCCTCTGTTGAATACTATGGGTTTCGTCTTGCCACCTTCTGTGGCACGGACTGCTCCTATTTGCTGCAATGCAAAGGGGCTTCATAGTTGGCTACCTCTGTTGAATACTATGGATTTCTTCTTGCCACCTGCTGTGGCACTGACTGCTCCTATCTGCTGCAATGCAAAAGGGCTTCATAGTTGGCTACCCTCTGTTGAATGCTATGAATTTCATCTTGCTATCAGCTGCAGTAGTGCTCTGATGTCAGAACCATTCTTCTTCAAATAAAGCAAATCCAAATCGATGTTTCAAATTTATCAGCACTGTCTTTCAAATACCAATTTTTTTTCAGTGTTCAAAAACATTTTGCGCCTGCTCAAATGTTTTTAAACGAGCAGGGGAAAATATTGCAAAAACATTCAATTTTCACGAACTGACTGGCAGAATCTGCTCTGCATTCAGACTTGAAGCATCAACTAGGGAACTTTCAACAACCTTATGCTGAAACGTCATCATAGTCGAGATATTTTCGTTTGCTGAAACATTCGGTTGGTCATATGACTGTGTGTGATCACCCGTGGTGCCTTGTTGCTTCCATTGCTTCCTTTCAGAGGGAAGCTTTCAATTGTGTCTGATGTTCTCTTCCTCCACTTCTGGATCCTTCTTCGTGGGCAACAGGCAGGCCAATTTATCAACTGACTATATAATCAGACTTTGCATCAATGATTCAGCAGCTTTAGCTTTGCATGTTCGATGATGAAATATGGTCGTTTATCACCTAATGACAGGATCGCACTTTGGATGGACGAGTATGAGGCAGGGTAAGTTTCAGTTGTGAGACTGAACGCTGCAGTCCTTTGGAATTGTTTCTGTCTGTTTCTTTCTAAGCATTTGACTGCTCAAAGTAACTGAAATCTGCCTCAGCGTACTGTGCCATGGTTTTGGGACAGAATACAATCGCAATCGTGGACTTCCTGGAGTCAGTGAAGCATGACCGGGCATGCGCTGTGTGCTACCATGCGTATTTGTGCAAATTTTTGTCGCCGAAAGAAAGGTGGTGTTTGCTGCAAACAGCATGGGACTGTGGCTGTGACTATGGAGGTCAAATCACCACTTCCAAGCAGAAGAAGCAAGATTTCAGCATAGCATGCCTTCATGAAATTGAAGAACTTTCGGCCCCCTTGTCAGATGACAGTCGTTGAGTTGACGTGTTGTCAGTTGTTAGCTGTGAGTTGGTTCTCATCAGTTGTCAGATGGGACAATTCTTTTTAATTTGTGCCTGTGTGTTTTGACACATATTGTAGATGCATCAAAGGGAAAACGAGGCCTCACCAGCTGCAGCTGCAGGATTTGTTTCGTTCAGCATCTAAATGATTTTCTATGCATTACAGCAAATTGGATTGGTCAAGTTTTCTTTTCTTTGTGTCGTTGCTGGAACAGGCGTTTCCTGTGACTTCTTTCCGTACAAGGCATTCAGTGGTTGTCAACCTGTGAAATGTCTGTAAGGATGGCTTCCAAAGAGAGATCAATTTTCTGAAATTTTCTCTGTTGGATGCATGTGGCAAAGAGTTTCCAACCGGTTTTGCAGGAGACATCCAGAAGCAGCCATTGCAGTGAGGCTTGTCTGGGCCCCAGTTGCAAGATGCCAGATGCAGGATGTGGCTTTTCCACACGCACTGTTTGGCATTTTTTGGCAATGTTTCCATTTTTTTGCCTTGCTTGCTGTTTAATAGGAATTGCACCCTGGCACTCTGGCTTTGCACATTGGCTTTGAACATGTTTGAGGCTGTGCCCCGATGTTCTGCATTCACAGGAGTTGTGAGCTCAGATTCTTGATCCAGAGTCATGTCAACAACTGGCAACTGACACTCATTTTTCATGTCTCATTTGACCCACTTGCACCTGAAACGCAACATCGTGCAGTTGACTGTGTATTTCCACTATTGTGCAGTTGACTGAATTGTTTTGCAGATATTCTTCAAGCCGTTTGTGACAGAGGTCACCATGCCTTGCAGCTGTTTCCTTCCATATCCTTCCATTTCTTGGCAGGCCTGACATGTTTGATGCCTGTTTCTTTGACCCCTTCGACTGCTTTGACTGACATCTTGATGCATTTGGCTGCTTTGGGTTTTTCATCAGACAATCCTGTCAGGCATGCGCTTGGTCACTTCCCCCTTGTCAGTTGTCCGATGTGAGTTGTCAGATGTGAGCTAGCAAGGAACTCAGCAAGGATTGAGATTGCATTAGCTGTGGTTTGAGCTTTCTGTGGTCTTCAAATTTGTGCTTGACTTTGTCTCGGAAATGACTGAGTTGTCTTTTAGCTCCATTGCTTCAAGTGCAAATTGTGTGTCATGCCTTGGTTTCTGTTCTGCAGGAGCATTTTGGTCATGGTCAAAATCACGACTTGGAGATCGAAACTGTCTTCAGTCCAGGGCCCAGTTTCCAGTTCCAGTGATGAATCCACCATAATGGGGAGATTGCTTCTTCAGAACTGCCAACTTTGACCCCTTTGATTTGTGTGGCTCAAGTTAAACTAAGTTGTCAAGCTCCTTTCTTCTTGGATATGACCTGCCTGAACAAGCAATTTTGATTCGGCAGCCATGGGTGGACCGAATTTTGGAACCCAATGAATGTTTTCGGAAGACTTGGGAGATAAGGTCGTTTGCCACGCAAAAACGTGGCAAATTTGCAGTCGCAGTCGTTGGGGAGAAACACATTCTCGGTGAAGTTGAGCTCACAGACTGCTTTCAAGTCGCCGAAAAAGTTGATGGCTGTTGGTGTCCGGTGTCAGATGAGGCTCCCTTCCTCTTTGATCCTGACAATGCAATAAAATGTGGCTTCGACATGGAAACAATGCCAGATTACTTTGCAAGCAAAAGCAAATTGTTTGCATGGGTGCTGCGCAATGCTCGCCGGTATGACCAGCCTATCAAATGGTCAAAGAAAGATGGTGCTGTGTTTTTTGCCAATGTTGAGTCTGACAAGAGCAAGAAAGACAAGAAGACCGACAAGAAGCACAAGAAAGATAAAACCAAGTCGGTGAAAAAGAATGAGAAGCCATGAGATGTCAGATGCCAGATGTGTATTGTGGATGCCAGATGTAAATAGTTTTTGTGTCAGATGCCAGATTTTGTGTGGCTGGATGCCAGATGTAAATAGTTTTTGTGTCAGATGCCTTGACAATCATTGCTGCACTGCTGGGTGTCAAAAGCTGGCAGGCTGACCTTCAGTTTGCAAAATCAAGCCACGTTCAAGTTCAGATGTCTTCTTGTGTTTGTTGCTTACTGTGATACTGGCCGAGGCAAAGGACTTGCTCTATGGCCTTCTTTGTTTACAAGGCATTCGGTGGTTGTCAACCTGTGAAATGTCTGTAGGGATGGTTTTCAAAGAGAGATCAATTTTCTGATTTTTTTCTTTGTTGGATGTATGCGGCAAAGAGTTTTCCAACCGGATTTGCAGGAGACATCCAGAAGCAGCCATTGCAGTGAGGCTTGTCTGGGCCCCAGTTGCAAGATGCCAGATGCAGGATGTGGCTTTTCCACACGCACTGTTTGGCTTTTTTTGGCAATGTTTCCATTTTTTTGCCTTGCTTGCTGTTTAATAGGAATTGCACCCTGGCACTCTGGCTTTGCACATTGGCTTTGAAAATGTTTGAGGCTGTGCCCCGATGTTCTGCATTCACAGGAGTTGTGAGCTCAGATTCTTGATCCAGAGTCATGTCAACAACTGGCAACTGACACTCATTTTTCATGTCTCATTTGACCCACTTGCACCTGAAACGCAACATCGTGCAGTTGACTGTGTATTTCCACTATTAGTACAGTTGAGTCACTGAATTGTTTTGCAGATATTCTTCAAGCCGTTTGTGACAGAGGTCACCATGCCTTGCAGCTGTTTCCTTCCATATCCTTCCATTTGTTGGCAGGCCTGACATGTTTGATGCCTGTTTCTTTGACCCCTTCGACTGCTTTGACTGACATCTTGATGCAATTGAATTGGCTACTTGGTGATCTTTGTTGCAGCACCTTTGCTCTGCACAAGCGGTTTTGGGTTCGCAGTGATCATGGCAGTGATGAAAGTTATGAAGAAGCCAGCTTCGTTGAAACCACCCAAAAAGAGACTTGGCAAAGCTGTCCTGAGATGTTCCGTTCACCATGCACACTACTGTTTTGGAATTCCATTCTTGGGTTTCACAGGAAAAGCACTGGTACACTGAGCTTGCCTGATGTTTTGCTGCCAAAGTTGAAGAAGTACAAAACTCTGTCCAAGCAGCGAAGACTCTCATGGATTGACTCAGGTGTCTCGCAGTAACTGTTTCGTTGGTTCTATAACTCCAGTGGAAAATGATTCAGTGATTGGTTTGGAGCTATGACTGTCTTGTCTGCAGCTGAGTCTACGAACATCGCATCTTTCCAAGTGGGTATCCTGCGAGAGATTGGGATGTCCAAGATGTGCAGATCTCGAGACTTGGTTATGGTTTGTTGCACTTCGTGATTTGATCATCATGCTGATTTCACATGGTTTGTCCAATGCCCGTCTGAGGATCCGTGAACATATTGACTACACTGCAGCCCGCTTGCACACGACGGCAAGGTTTCTGAGGACACTTGGATTTGTGTCATGTCCTGTCAGACACACTGTGTGGCTCCATGACTTGCTTGGAGGACGGACATCTATTCGCTACCCGGTGCAATGGTGACGGTTTCTTGTGTGACGGTTTCTTGTGTGACGGTTTCTTTATAGTGTATGGTTATTGTTTGTCTCTCAGGTATTGCGAGACCTTTCGCAACAAGCCTGGCAGATCAAGGGCTGATCGAGATGAGAGGGGTAAGTTGAAGTTCATGAGGGAGGTGTTCTTCGTTGTTCTGCTTGTGAGGTACAACTTGCGTGATATGCAACTTGTTTTGCAACAGATGTTTTCTGTGTAGAAATGTGTTGCAAATCATTTTCAGTTCAATGTGATGATGCTTTTCTGAACCTGAAGCGTCACTGTGTTGCTGCTGGTTTGAGTGCAATGTCCAGTAGAGTCAGGTATGGTGATGATGATGATGTGTAGCTGTACAAAGTTGTGGATGCCCGATGATGCCAGATGGATCAGACAGTTGTGGATGCCAGATGATTTCAAAAATTGAGTGGTAGAGTGCAGTTGTGGATGCCACATGATGCCAGATGGATCAAACAGTTGTTGGTCTGCTTGTTTTCCAGCCTTGTTTGCCAGGAAGATTTGTCAATTTCCATTCTTTGCCAGGAAGAAGAACCTCCAAAGTGGACATCTCAGTTTTCCACTGATCTGTGACGTGCATCATGCCTTAGTTATAGTTTCTAGCATGAACTCCAGCAGTTTTGCGCGGACTTGACCATGACCATTTTCGACACCTCAGACCTCAGGTTTGGTTCTGTCCATGAAGCAAGTGCCTCCAAAGTGGACATCTCAGATTTCCATTGATCTGTGAAGGACATGATGCCTCAGATTCCAACATGATTTCAGATTCAGTCTTGCGCCCATCCATGCAACAGCATCATGGTCCTGCTGAGGTTTGGTTCTTCGATGCAGAAATCAAGTTGATTTCTTTCAGCTGCTTGAAGCCACCGTTCTTTTTCCACCTGCAGCATCCTGCGGCTTTGCCAATTTGTGAGTTGCTGGTGAGTCCTTTGTTAGGAGACAAACATGTGCCAGATGCAAGATGCTGGAGAAGAGGCAGGACTCAAAATGCATTTGCTGTTCCAGGTTTCCCTTCTCTTCTTTGTAGTTTCAGAATCAAGTGTGAACTTCAAGGCAGGAACATTGCAGCAGATCCTGCTTGTTCAGGCTCAGTCAGGCTGTCCGGGGAATCAATTGAATGCAATGTTTGTTTTGTGGCGGTAAAAGCCACTTCCAGTTGTCCTGACCCCTGCATTTCAGCTGAATTTCCATTCTGTGTGGAAGCAGGTCTAACATGGTCAATGGCTGCGAGCAGCTCTTCATGGCCGAACTGACTTGTTTTTGCATTGCTTTTGCTTGCACTTGGTCTCATTGCTGCTCCTTTCGCCTGTCATGAGCCTACCACTGCACTGTTGCCATTTTAGATGTCAGTTGCTGGCATTCCCTGTCATGTGTTCTGATTAGAAAAGAGGCAATTATAAACGCCATTTTAACATTGAGAAGCCATCAAGACTTGCACAACATCAAAACATTCGCTATCCATGTTCCTATGACAGAAGTCTGCTCGATCACTCGATCACTTTCAATTCAAGCCATGTCAGATCCGAATCCGTGGCCCTCCAAGTTTCAGCGCCAATTGGACCTGGCCAACAAGCAAATCTCCATTGTCTCATGGGGCATCGACTTCCGCTATCGCGTTGGGTCAGGTTACAAGCTGGGGCGTGAATGCGTGCCATACAAGTTGATCCAAGAGTTTGGTGATGCTGCAATTATCCAATCGGATGTGAGGTCAACGTGGAAATCAGACCCCAATGGCAAGTACACTTTGGAGGAGATGTGCCAGACCGCTGAATGCAAGGAACTACTGGGTCAGTGGCTATCCACAATTGCTGGATGGGTCCAATCATCCACAAACCAATTCTTGGTCCTCTCGATCACTTGCTCCTTCCAATGCACTAGCTCTATCTTTCAAAATCAATGGTCAACATTTCAATCTACTTGAAAAACAATCTTGCAAAGTCATTGCCCCAGTGCCTCAGGCTCCAAAGGCAGGCATCGCTCTATGACAGTTGCCTCTTGCCTTGCGTGGATGCTGGATTGCGCTTTGTATTTGCCCAGCTTGGATGACCGCGGGAATCTTGCTTGCAAGAAGCTGATGACATCTCACATCTATCATCTGACAGCAGCATCTGGCATTTATCATCTGACAGCTTCTGTGGTGTTTGGTAATCAGTTGCCTTTGAATCTTTGCTGCCTGCTAGGCTCCAATGCATTGGAGGGGCCGTCTCCCACAATGAGGTGGAGGACTTGGGTGTTGCAATCCAGAACTACCTAGAGGATACCCGGCTGTATTGGCTAGAGGATTTGCGGGCAGCCAATGCAGACCAGTGCCTTAAAGCCACACCCAAGCAGACGGAGACTCAGAAGAATGATGACGGGCCTGATGAGTGGGTACCATGGATGCACTTGCCATGGATGCATTTGCCATGGATGCACATCACTTTCACGAATGCGCAGTTGTTGCCACTGGACATCCCTCAGGTGAGGCAGCAGCTGCGACAGGAAGTGCCTGCCCTCGCTTTTTTTTTGGAAAAGCTTGGGGTTGATGCCGTTGCTTGTGCTGTATCTTGGCTCAACTTGTTTGTCTGTTGATCTGGTTGTTGTCAGATGCTTTCAGTGGGCCCAGGCATGTCTGAACCTGGCCATGTACAATGACGAGGGCAGGGACTATGCCAAAAATCTGGCGACGAAACTGGGCCGACCCTTTGCTTAAACTTGCTTACTTGTCTGTCTTCCTTCTTTCCAAATTCCAAGGTTCAGAATTTCAATGTGATGTTCCCGAACTTAAGGTGAACTCACTACAGACAAACAACTGACGGGGCCGAATGCAGCTTCCAAAGTGGTGATGTGCCATGTCAATGAGAAGCTCGGTTGGATCCGGACAGATTCCTCGAACTATGACTACTACAAGAATTTCAAAAGGTCCCGGAATCACGGTCAGAGCTGGAGTTCCAGTACCAGGTGAGCTGTCCCAGCTGTCCAACTTTTCAAGACAGCAAACCTGAAGGAGATGACCGATGTCAGTTGTCTCAAATGTTCGCTGCCAGATGGATTTTTTGACTCAGCAACTGAATTGATTGCCTGAGAAACAAGGCAGTCTACAATTGGTCTTTGCAGTTTGTTCTGCAAATAACAGACCCATTGGAATCGCCAAGAAAAAAATCAGCTGCAATCCAGAGGGTCAGTTTTGTCAAACTTGTCATGATCAAACAGTGACCACTTGGTGTGTTTTTTGATGTTTTTTGTCATTGCCCTGTCGCAAGCCAGGCTTGAACCTCTTTACTCCGCGACAGGCCTGGTGCAAGCCTGACATGCTCTGTGCAGTCTTGACTTCCATGTTTTTTGTCATTGCCCTGTCGCAAGCCAGGCTTGAACCTCTTTACTCCGCGACAGGCCTGGTGCAAGCCTGACATGCTCTGTGCAGTCTTGACTTCCTTTGACTGGCAGTGCATCCACAGGTGCAGATGACAATGAGTTGTTGTGATTTTGTTGCTGCTGACAGGCTTGGCGCACAATCGTCCAGGCACAGCTGATAGCCAATCAACTGATCAGATTGTGTAGCGATGTTCAACTGATTTCAAGAGTCATTTGCAACAGCTTCCTGCTGCACTGCTCATGTGCATCGTGAGCATCCAGTTTCAAGACCAATCTTGCGTTCGCTCCTCCACTACCTCTCGCTCAATGGCAGGGCAAGCGGCTTTCGACGCTGTCTTCAAGGACAGGCTGCCTCAAATACAGCCTGAGATAGCTGAGCCATCTGGCAAGCCTTGTGCTCTGAGTTGGAATCCAACAGCAGAGGAAGTCATGACCCCAAGCGCAAGTCAAGATCTACGTGGAGAACTTGACTCTACAGAGAAGCGTCAGATGTCCTTGTGGGAAGATCTTGTGCTACAGGCAGATCATGCTCAAGCTCCTGGCAAGCAGGAACCTCTGCATCTGGAAGATAAACCCAGACTGTTGGCCATTCAAGACTTTGATGCAGTTGCTGAAGAGAGCCAGCAGATCGGTGAGGAGAACTTGGCCATGAAGAATGCTGCAAACTCACCAAGAGATGATGCAAAGTTGCCAGATCCTGTTGTGGACACAGTGCCAGATGATGACGTCAAGATGCCAGATGATGACGTCAAGATGCCAGATGAAGGAGGGAAAAAGCCAGTTGCTGATGGAGGTGCGTTGCCAAAAAGAAAGGAGCGAGCTTCTGATGCTGATGATGAGAGGTTGGCCAAACGAGGCAAATCGACTTTTGCCAGCAAGCCTCCGCCGAAGAATGAAAAGCTCTTGATGATCTGGGAGGCCATTGTTGAGGCGTATGATGATCTCATCAAGCCTTTTTTGGTGCACCCAGCCAAGTCAGAGCCGAGCTTCTACAAATTTTGCCGAGACAAATGGGAGGGTGTTGAGAACATGACGAAATCCGATTACTATGGGGAAGCCAGGTTCTTGAGTGGAAAATGGTTGGAGCAGAACAAGGATGCAGTGCCCATGAAGATGCCCTTCCGCAACAAGTGATGGACACATGCTGATCATTTGTAATGGTCAGATGTTTTTGGGGTTCAGCATCTGTAGATGCAGCGCATCATTTGCGGAGCAGGGAAGAAAAGGTTAGCCTTGCGTGCCCGTGTTTGTCACAGCTCCCATCCTTAGGAGAGTCGCTCTTTGTGAACTGGTTATGTTTGAATTGTAATTTAATGTTTGGCGCTTGAATTAGTTCCACACCATCGAAGTTTGTGGTGATGATGTGATGCCTTTCTTGCATTTCTTCCTTTATTGCAGCTGTGTTTCCACCTGCCCTGATCTACTGAGGGAAAATACAGTTGCAAACTCGGTGATGCTGATTAAACAAGGTGCACCTTGCAACTTGTGTTTCGAAACAGTTTTTTGATGGCTCAAGATGACCGAATCAGAAGGCAGCAGTGTGTCAACCTCTGAGCCAGAGGCGGCGCCATCCCGCGGTCGTGGTCGTCGCGGTCGTGGTCGTCGCGGCGGCGGTCGCAGTGGCGGTCGCGGTGGCGGTGGCAGCAGTAGCCGTGGCCATCATGGCGGCGGTGGGAGCCGCGGTTGTTCTGATGGGTTTGCTGTTGACAGGTCTGCCAGCGAAGCTACATCAGAGACAGAAGAAACAAAGAGAGTTCGACTACAAGAAGTGCAATGGAAATGCCGAAAAGGTGAAAAACGAGAACTAGATTCCTCTCACAGTGAAGGTGAAGCCAGTCCTGATGCGCCTTCGAATCTGATGAGGTATGTGACTTGGATTGTGGACAAGCTGGACTCGAAAGATGTTGATTGTTTGCGGGCACATCACAGTCAGCACACGTTGAACATTGGTGAGCTCTGCGCTGGGATGGCAACGGGTACCATAGCTTCAAAAACTTTGGAGTCCAAGATCACAGAGATACATGGTTTGACAGTTGCTTGCCAAACAGTGTTCTACAGTGAAATGGTGGCATGGAAGAGAGCTCTTTGCCAGGAAGTGCATAAGAGTTGTGGTGGAGAGCATGCCGCACCTGCACTGTTCAAATCAAGGACTGCAGAGCTGAATGGGTTGAAAGAACCAAAAGTAGACCTTTGGATCGGAGCCATCGAATGCGATGATGTCAGTCCCCTGACAACCACTCCTCGCTCCATTTTGGACAGAGAGGGTAGAAGCGGCTCCAGTTTCATGGAAATGCTAGACGTATTGTCTTCATGTGGCATGGATGCAAGACCCCGCTTCATTATGCTGGAGTGTGTGGCTGCGCTGGACAAGCTGCGCAAGGCTGTCAATGAAAAAGGAACGAAAGTTGCAACAGACAAACTGGCAGAGCTAGGATACGCTGGATCATGGAACCTGCTCAACACTCGTGACTTTGGGCTCCCCCAAAGCAGGTCAAGAACTTACGGTGTTTTTGTGATGCGAAGTGCAGGGTTCGGCATGCATGGCCAGGAGATTCACATGAAGCAGGTGCAAAGAGTTTGGGATTTTGTGGCCAGTTGCAAGATTGACAAGCCAGATGTTCTTGCCAAGTTTTTGTCAGATGCCAAATTTGCGATGCTTGCTGATGAGATGTCAGATGCCAAAAAAAAAGAATGACAAGAAAAAGGTGGAGAACAAAAACAAACCCAAGAAACCACCTGTATGGAAAAAACAGCATGCTGCTTTCAAAGAAAAATGGAAAATTGCGGACTCAGAGATGAAGACCAGAGTTCAGAAGGCATTGGTGCAGCAGAAAGACAAGTTGAACCTCACTGAGCGGGAGGTTGAATGTGCAATCCTGAAGTTGGCCCTGCACATGCGAAAGAACATCAAGAACCCTGTGGACCAGGATTGCCTGGTTGCAAACATTGGGGACTCCCTCAACTATGTTCGTTTCAACTCCACCTGCCACCCTTGCCTTCTGCCTACCAAGAAATATCTGTATATATTTCAAGGCCATTGCTTCACCAACTCCAATGTGACTGGCAACCTCTACTTGCGGTTGCAAGGACTTGGCCCAGAAGAAGTAGAGAAAGCAGGTCTTGGTGGACTTGACCAAAGGCAAAGTCAGGAATTGGCCGGCAACGCTTTTACTTCAAACATAGTTGCGGCCATTGTTCTGGCAATCTTGGTGAATTGGAAGTAGCACCAAATTCAGAGCAGTGTCCCGCAGCGCCAAAAAGGAGCTCAGCATTGGCAGAATAGGCTTTTATTGTCCTTAAGACTGCCTTTATAACAGAGTTCTTGTTCCAGGTTCCTGCTGTACTGTAAGGCCTCCATAGACTCGCAGATTGGCCCTGAAGCTTGGCCCTAAGCAACTGGCACTATGCATCTAAGCAACTGGCACTATGCGTCTGATTTTTTTGCTTTGCTGTAGATCTGGCGTTTTGGTTTAATTATCTAGCAGCTTCACTTTCAAGCATTCTTTGGCAACTGGCTATGCATCTGGCAACTGGCCCATTGAGGCATTTGCATTTGAATCTGATAACTGTGCATCTTCAGATTCCACCCAGTTCTTCTGGCAACTGACCCTCAGGCATTTCGATTTGAATCTGGCATCTGGCAGCTTGGCCCTCAGGCACTCCACATTTGCATCTTACTTTGACTTTTCTGTAGATCAGGGACCGTGGATTACTGTTCAACAGCTTGATTTCAGGCCATTTAATCCAGGCAGCTGTGCACTTGGCAGCTGGACCCTCAAGCCCATTTGAACCTATTTGATTTCTATTTTGACATAAACCTAGGATTTGGGGTTGCCGTAGACCTGGGGTTTCGGGTTGCCGTAGACCTGGGATTTGGGGTTGCCGTAGACCTGGGATTTGGGGTTGCCGTAGACCTGGGATTTGGGGTTGCCGTAGACCTGGGATTTGGGGTTGCCGTAGACCTGGGATTTAGGGTTGCCGTAGACCTGGGATTTGGGGTTGCCGTAGACCTGGGATTTGGGGTTGCCGTAGACCTGGGATTTGGCGTTGCCGTAGACCTGGGATTTGGGGTTGCCGTAGACCTGGGATTTGGGTTGCCGTAGACTTGGGATTTGGGTTTGCTGCCAACTTCCGACAATCCTATGGCAACTGGGAGTTGCCATAGACCTGGGATTTGGGGTTGCCGTAGACTTGGGATTTGGGTTTGCTGCCAACTTCCGACAATCCTATGGCAACTGGGAGTTGCCATAGACCTGGGATTTGGGGTTGCCGTAGACCTGGGATTTGGGGTTGCCGTAGACCTGGGATTTGGGGTTGCCGTAGACCTGGGATTTGGGGTTGCCATAGATTTGGGACTTGGGTTTGCTGCCAACTTCCGACAATCCTATGGCAACTGGGAGTTGCCGTAGACCTGGGATTTGGGGTTGCCGTAGACCTGGGATTTGGGGTTGCCGTAGACTTGGGATTTGGGTTTGCTGCCAACTTCCGACAATCCTATGGCAACTAGGAGTTGCCATAGACCTGGGATTTGGGGTTGCCGTAGACCTGGGATTTGGGGTTGCCGTAGACCTGGGATTTGGGGTTGCCATAGATTTGGGACTTGGGTTTGCTGCCAACTTCCGACAATCCTATGGCAACTGGGAGTTGCCATAGACCTGGGATTTGAAATTCAAAAGGCACCTGGCTGCCAACCGTAGGATTCTGAGGTGTAGGCAGCATGTGCCCCAATCCTATGGCAACTGGGAGTTGCCATAGGATTTCCCAGGGTATATGATTTTCTGTATTTCAATATATTGGGATTCCCCTCACTGACTATCCCTGCCAAATCCTATGGCAACTGGGAGTTGCCATAGGATTCTGGGTAAGTAGCTTCAGAGTCCAGAATCCTATGGTCTGCAGCTCCTGATTCAATTTGTGAAAACACTGACCCAGAATGTTTTGGTTTGATTTTCTTTTCTTGGAATCTTGGAACACCCTGTGTTCTTTGACTTGTGGTGTCCCCTTGCGCCCGTGTGATGTGTTCATGACCAGTGGCTTTTGTGCTGAACCAGTCATATCATATCGTCTCTGAACATGGCAGCCGGCAGCAGCAGTGAGTTGCCGCCTTGGTGTGAGTATGTCAAAGATCAGATCTTGAAGTTGCATGAGGACAGATTTGGTTTTTGATGGGTGTTAGTTGGTGCTTTTTGGTCCGTGCTGCTACTTTGCATTCTGGATTTGTTGCCCCTTTACTTGGCAGGAAGCCAACAATGACCGTGAGTGCTTGACGCCCAAGATAGCAAGCCTGCCGTTGCCAACGGAGATGTCAGATGTTGTTGAAGAGATTGCCCAGATGTATGCTGTTTTGTCTGGGAAAGAGCCTAGCTGCATTTGGGCTTGAAGTTTTTACCCACTAACCCTTTGTGTTCAATCCTGTGACGGAGTCGTGTTACTGGAGACTTGCTAAGGATGAAGATGTAGCGCTGCAGTGGGCCAAGCTCAAGGTCAATGCTGGCCAGCAGATGGTAGAAGGGGCAGTGGGAGTCACTGTCATTCATCAATGGCGTTGGGACTCAGCTTCCCTCTGGTAGCTTGGACGCATTGATTGTTTGTCAGTTGTCAGTTGTTGCAGTGTCAGTTGTCCTTATTCTGTTTCAGGTCGGGGCACTCTGCCGAAGCTAGAAATCTGATTGGGATTGCGCACTCCATCCTGAGCACTGGATTTCGTGTGGAGGAATCTTTGATTTCCCGGGACACTTTGCCTGGAATGTGCCAGTTGAAGTTTGGGCAAGGTATGAAGCGTGGCCTCAGTGTCAAGCTTGTGCGCCTGGGCCGAATTCTTCTCAACGCGTGTCATTGCCAAGTACAGTGCTTTTTCATCAATTCCTGACAGCGTTTTTTTGTCAACTGGCTGAGGTGGTGTTTGATGCGCAAGGCTATCCGAGATGGGAAGCTTCAGGCAGATGTCCATGGCCTCTGCATTTTCCAGGGCCTTTGCGCTTTGCCTACCCTGTTTGTCGAACAGGATGCCCAATAGATGAGATACCCTTATTTTCTAACTATTCTCCTTGTTTTCACAAAATAGGCTATATACAGAAAATAGTCTACAACAAAATAAACTATTTAGTTAAATCTATGATTGAGAAATCGGTCTATTTTTACAAAATCGGCAGATTTTTCCCGGGACAGGGGGGGTCGTAGTTTGGTAGAAAGTCGGTCGGACTTTCGCCCCTTGTTTGCAGGCGTGGGTCGGAGTTTGGTGAAGGTTTGAAGATTGATTTTTGCAACCCCTCCAGCATTTCCACGCATTGGCGTCGTACTTTGGTCAGACTTTGGTCGGAGTTTGGCCCCAAATAGAAATTATCTATTTCCTAGGAAATAGATTATTTCCTAGGAAATAGGCTCAAAAAAATCTAACTATTAGTTACATGTGTTTTTCAAAAATCTATCTATTTTTCAACCCCCCCAAATCTACCAATTCTATCTAAATAGACTACTTCTTGTGAAATAGGTTATAGTCAGAAAATAAACTAGTTCAATCTATTGGGTGATCTCATCAGCCAGGCATTTCGCCAAAATGTGAAATCTGCATATATCTCTCCAGTGAGCAGCCTTCAATGGACGCACATGGTGCTGGTGACGCACTTTGGAGTAGCTGCCACTTGGGCTGATGCTGAGGGTTTTCTCATGTTGTTTTGCCCCTTCAGCCGTTTGTAGCCCCATCATATCAAAATGTTCTTATTGAAAATGGTGGAATTTGATTAGACTGACAAATGTTGCTGTCCAGATATGTCCAGATGTTGTTTGCCACAATGTCTCAGCTTTCATCAGGACAAAGTTGGGACGGACTACTCGCAGATCTTCGCTTGGGATAACCCTGTGGAACGGAGGAGCAACGGCAAGTTGCTTTGCAATGTGCTGGACAGACTCTTGAAAGGCTACGAGACCAAGGTTGATGCAGAGGGGGTCGCAGTTGAACCGCCTTTGGCCAAAAAACGCAGGGGAAGACGCGCTCCATCCAAGAAGGATGACAGCCAGACTTCGCAACCTGCTCCAGATGGCAACCGTTCTGAGATCCGCATTGGCACAGTCAAGGTGACTGCCATCAAGAACCTGCTTATGTGGGTCACTCCGCAGGCTTACAAGATGATGATGCACCATTCCTCTGTTTGTGGAGGGGAGCGCCGTTCGGCCTTCACTGAAGCAGTGTTGGCGTGGCGTCATTTATGGCCAGGGAGCCCCCCAGCAGAGGGTATGATGCCGAATGAGGCTGAGGAATTTGCCAGGCGAGGTGCTGCAGCAATGCAAAAGAAGCTGTTGCCTGATCGGGTCACGTCGCTTGGCTTTGCGTTTGTGTTTAATTTTATGCAGTTTTTAGTTTTGGTTTTTGGTTTTGTGGGTCTTGTGCATTTTTTTTATCCAGCAAAGCTTCGCTTGTTAGGTCGAAGCCCTTGCAGTTCGGAATGGATTTGACACCAGAAGATCATGAAGCCTTGATCCTGAAAATTGTCAGCGTGTATGAAAGTGAGATGGAAACAAAAGGTGACTTGGCCAAGATCAACGTGGACCAGCTGTGGAGCTACCGCATGGTAGTGCAGGCATGGCGTCAAACAGTGATTCATTGTGCCAAAGCAGACCTTGATGAGCGAAGCTTCCAAGAGGTCCAGAGTGCCATTGAAACCGGCGACGCATTGGACCAGCAGCTCTGCCAATGCTTGAAAAGCTTTCCACTTGAATTTGGCCTCACAATGTTGCCAGATGTGAAGTGTTTGACAGATGCTGGTGAGATGCAAGATGCAGAAGTTGATGATGTCATTGAGAAAGCCGAGAAGGATGAGTGGCAACTTGGCTCAATGCTTACCCAACTGGCATCTTGTTTTTCTTGCTTTTGTTTCTGCATGTTGACATGACTGGTGATTTAGACTCAATACTGTCAATACTCACTTGGTGAATGTAACATGTTGAGCAGCCACTGACGCATGTCAGGATTTCCAAGTTGATCGCTGTGGAGGCGAAATTGAAGTTGGATTGGAAGCTGCTCAACTCAGTGTCAGATGGCTATGAGGTTCTTGGAGATTGCCTGGATTGGCTGTCGACCCAAAAGAAATTGAAAGTTGCACAGCACGCTCGGGACACAGTTGACAGGCACATGAAATTCTTCTGCCCCTTGTTGGCTGTGGAGAACAATGAGAGTTTGCCTGGGGACCTGGAGGGCTTGATGGCTTCCCTGCCGCCGCTGGCTGATCCTGATGGCAAGCGTCTCATGGTTTTCCATTTGGATTTCAACATCCCAAATGCTCCTTGACACAAATGAGTGAATATGTTTGCAAGGATCTTTTCATAAGAGGTCGCTGTCATTGAGCCGTGAATTCCCCAGGCCAGGAATGCTCTGAGTCTCAAAGGGCTTATCCCATCATTGGCCAATTGCTGCCGAACGCAGGGTGTCTTGGCAGTCACATTGTGCGCATTGTGAATGATCTGTGAATGACATTGAAAAGTTTATGATGGCATTTTTCCAGTCAGTCAATGCTTCTTCTTGTTGCAGGTGTGGGCACTACTGTGGTCTTGTGCATCTTTCCAAACCGCAGTCGAGAGGATAGTGAATGTGATCCCATGGAAGACGAGGTGGACATTGTCCGAAAGATGCGTGAGGCTGGATTCAAACGGCAAGTCCCTTTCTTCATGCCTTTGCGTGTGCCCATGGAGGAGTTTCTTGAAAGCAGTCATGTGTGTGTCACGTACTTACGGCAATTGTTGTGAACATTTTCAGTTGAAGTATTCATTCGTTTGTTTGCTAACCTTTTCAGTTGACAAGTGACTTGATCTGAGGACCACAAACCAGACGCAATGGGACTTTGGGATGCGGGGACGTCTCATGTTTTGGGGAGGCGACGACGCTGGGCCCAATGTTTTTGTGCAGTGCTCAGAGCTGGTGAGAACTGGAAAGTTGCCCGAGGGAGAGCTGTGTTCAGAGATGCTACCAATCACTTCGAGCGCAGCAGAAACGGAACGAGCAGATGGAATGCGTGTATGCGCTGCCACCCGGTCGGCCCAGAAAGGTGGAGAAGTCTGGAAGATCGTGTACCAGCAACTCATGATGACTAGCAAAGCAAATCCAGCTGCAGCCCCTCCACTGGTGAGACCAAAGGATGAGATCGTCATCCTGGACTTTCACGTCCACAATGCAGACCATGCATTGGGGTCTTGCTTGATGGCAGCAGAGGGAGGGCCTGTGCAGAGGCATGTGATGCTGAAGTTTCTGCGGGACAAAAAGAGCCTGAGTGCCTGTGAGTTCTCACAAAAACAAGTTGGCGCGCACCTGGGCACGAAATGGCTTAAGCACGAACTTAAGCTTTTCACAGAGACTGGAAAAAGTGTGGCTCCCATTGAAGCCGATATCACCATTCTCGATGACAATGACAAGGCCTACCTCCGCTCAGTGCCTGGAGCCATGGAAGCATACGAAGGAACGAGAACGTGGGAAGGCAAGCTCCGCGTGACTTGTCTCAATGGTGCCCAGGTTTCTTTGCAGCCAACATTGAAAGCAGAGTTCGCACATGCACTGCCGTCAGTGAAAGCGCAGTTTGATGCCATGGAGAAACTGCACCATGACAAGTATGGCTCCTTGTTGGTTGGGAAGCTCCAATCTGTGCGCGGTGATGCACGTGGAGGCACTCCCGCTGCAGACCCAAGGCCTTCGAATTTGACAAGTGGAAATGCACAAGAAGGCAGTGGCGAATCGAATCCAGGGCCCGTTTCTTTGACTGGTCCAGAGTCGGATGCACAGCTTCGCCAGCAGTACAAGATCACTGTCGACGTGAAGGCCTTTGATAATCGTGGTGTTGGATTTCTTGTTGCTGACAATGGCCATGCGTTTATCATTGTGAAGTCTGAAGACTTGATCTTGCGGAAGGGTACCAAAATCGCTGGTCTTGGGTCTGGATGGATGACCCAGGAAGCTGGTGATCATGCCTTGCAACTGGGATTTCCTGATGGTGACAGGACACTCACTGAGGCCTGGTGGGTGACCGTTTGGGGTGTGTGTTCATCTCACAGGCTGCTTGATGTCCCTTTGAGTCGCATCTCGCATCCACAATTTCAAGTGACATCTTCAACTGGCAAACTGTTTTGTAGTCTGACAAAACTGTCATCTCCGTTGTTTCCATTGGCATCTTCAATGTGCAGATTGTGCTGATAGTTTCCCACTCTCTTCTCACATGACCCATTCAACTAATGTCTCCACAGTTTCGAGTGACACCTTCAAGGTATAGGCTGTGCTGATATTTCCCCTTCTTGTAGGTTTCACATGACACGTTCAACTGACATCTCAACAGTTTCCATTGGCATCTTCAAGGTAGGTTGCGACACTAAATTCTTGAGGTTTCATGTGACACATTCAACTGACATCTCCACAGCTCTCATTGACATCTTCAACTGGCACCTTCCACCCTGCACCTTTCAAGCTTCGTTTGGTATTCAACTGACATTGTACAGTTTCATTGGGCATTCAACTGACATTGTACACTGGTATATTCAATTGACGCATAGCAGATTCAACTGATTTTTGGCCTTGCCAGGTGATCGTTGGGAATGCCGGTGCGGATGAAGCTGATCAAAAGAAGCAAAAGGGATCTTTCTACATTGTGGTCAAGGAGCTGATGAAGACTCACAACTTGGCAGACATCGCAGTGACAGGACACATGGTATCGGTTCGCCAGCCATCCTCAGGAAATGGCACCCATGGGTTCGACATCAAGGTTTCAACAGATGCTCAGCAAGGCAAGCCGTGGTTCTTCCTGCCCAAGGACAAGGAACCTACAAGCTACACCCCAGGCAATGCAGCCAGGAACTTGATCCTCATGAATGGCAAGACCAGCTTGCACCCAGCATTCTCATGGATGTGGAGGTTTGGATTCGACAAGGTACATTCGAAACTCACGGCAAAGAAGGCGTTTTTGATTTGCAACCAAGATGTTAGCATGAAAGCCAACAAGCCAATCAAGTTGACCCGTGACAGCAGCTGAAAGATGGAAGTTGATTACGCTGCTAGATGCCAGATTGCACCTGATGTTGCCAGATGAATTTGAGTTTGAAGATGCCACCTGTGAATGGCAACGTTTGACGGACTGAGTGAGGTGGGCTCATTTTGTTCTGCTGCGCTTTCTGGAATTTTGGTCATTTTGATGGCGTGGAAAAATTAGAAAAGTCTGTGGGCAATGCTGTTGTGGTTGATGTTTTGGCACTGTTTCGCGGTGATGTTTTTGCACTGTTTCACACTGATATTTTGGCACTGTTTCACACTGATGTCTTGTCAAGTGTCTATTGATGCAAACTGAGGCAACATTGGCACAGGCAGCATTGAAGCAGTGTTGGCAGGATATGATGTTCTAGCCTCAAAGAATGTCTTGAAATTTGAAAGTTTCTGCGCTGGGCTTCAAGTTGTGGCAGTGATGCTTCTCTTGCCACCTGAAAAGCCATGAGCTCCACAGATACAGAGCCAGACCCGTACTTCGTTGTGCCCGTACACCCGTTGCCATGTGGGTCTCGAAGAGGCAACAAAAGGAAGAGTAATCCACAGACCAAGGAAACCTCCCAGTCGTCTAAGACTGACTGGTTTGCCAAATGGGCATTGTTTTTGGAGAAATTCAACCGCAGCTTGGGTAGCTGCAAGACTGGTTGCGCATTCTGCCTGCACAATTGCTTTGGGCTTTTGCAGCCATTGTTAGACGAAGTCAAGAAATGGAGAGAGGAAATGTCACATGTAGTTTCTGAAGTTCAAGACCAAGAACTGCGCTGGATATTCAAACCTGATCTGGACTCAGCCACCATCACTCCGAGACAGGCGCTGGCAAGACCTTCCAGAGGTACAGGCGATGGTCAAGGTTCAACAACGTCAACCTCAGAAGTGGATGATGCTGGCCAATCCACAAGCACCTCCAATCCAGCTGATTCAGATTCAGACTCTGGTCATGAGGAAAAAGTAGCCAAGCAGACGTCCCGACACTACAGCGTCAGGCAAGGGTCAAAAAGACCATCTGTCAGAATTGGCCTATTTCTTCATGAGGCAGACAAAGGGATGCGCATTTGCCAGAAAGCGGCTGTGTGGGCTCTGGGCATTTCAAAAGCACGGCTCCACAGGGCAACACGTCAGCATTAATGCTTTGGTTAGTTTTTATGTGCCCGTTTATTTGTTTCAGTTGGTTTTTCAATCGTTCATTTTTCAATGCAAGTCTTGGCCTGGCATGACATGACCTCCCACACCAGGTTCAACATGGACTTCCAGATCGTCGCAAGAGAGCCTTCCGAGTACAGAATGCAGTTGCAAGGCCCCAGCTGGATCTCTGTCATCGGTTCTTGCAGCTGCGGTACCACAACGAGGGTGAGTGGTTGCCTGACAGATTTGATTTTGAAGGGCTGGGCCGCCCAACATTGGTTTTCGCTCCCAAACACAGGTCAGAGTCAGCTGATGGAAAATGTGATGTCAGATGTGAGTTGCCAGATTCAGATTCTGAAGATGAAGAGTGCCAGATGTCAAAGGATGATTGGAATGAGGCAGATTCAAGAAAGCTTGCAGCAATGGCTACAAAGGCCATCGTCACATCCAATCCCTTCCAGAACGCCATGAAAGGGCCGCAATTGGGTGATGCTCCGAGAAGATACCTAGGGGTTGTAAAACCTATTGTGCTGTATCAGATGTGCAGAGTCTGGTGTGAGCAAAACAATTACACAGAAAAACCATCTTGGACAACATTCTTGCGTGCACTTCGTGCTTCGAGGAAACACATTGCCTTCCGCAAAAGCACAGGGCAGCATGGAGTTTGCGATGAATGTATGTGGTACAAAAAACAGCTCCAGCGACACATGGGAGTAGCTGAGCGAAATTCCACAATGGAGGACTACGCAGGGCACCTATTGCGCAATTGGCGCGATAGACAACTTGACAGCAACTTCCACGCACAGGCCGGACAAACAAGGGCCGCGATGCTATCAGGGACAGATTTGAATTTGCTGCAGCACAGTGTGATATTTGTTCGCAGTGATGGGCTTGATCAAGCCAAGCACAAAGTTCCTCGATGCCAAAACTTCACCAAGGCATTCTGTGACTTGATCAGGCCAGCCATGCATGTCCAGATGTGCTGGTGCCATTTCCATTCAGTGGAATTTGCAATAGCGGATCCCGACCTTCCCAAAGACTCATGTTCCCACCTTGAATGCCTCAGCCGGCTGCTGACTGGAATTTACGACAAGCACAAGGCACTGGCTCGGCATCTTTGCATGGCTCTCGACAACACAAGCAGAGACAACAAAAATTCAGTTGTCTTGAGATTTTTCATCAAACTGAGGCTCCTCCAGGTTTTTGAATCAATCTACATCTGCTTCCCCATCAAGGGGCACACGCACACGTGTCTCGATGCCCTCGGGGGGCAAGCGGTGGTGAAAACCTCTGCAGAGGCTTTCAATACAGACAGAGAGCTGGTCAATTTGTATGAGAAGTTCCTCAATGGCTGTTCGTTTGAAAACGGAACCTTCAAGACAAGTTGTTGGAAGCATGACCAGTCAGCAGACTGGCGAAGTTGGGCTGAGGAAATTCCTTTGAAATTCTCATGTGTTACTGGCCCACTCGCCCCACATGGGTTCCGGATCGTTCAGCGACATCAAATGGAAGACATTGGGGACGCAGAGATCACTGCTTGGCCAGGGGCCCCACCTCCTCATCCAAATGACTTGGTCATGGGCGTGCACAAGTACATGTCAGATGCCCAACCGTATCAGGTTTGTTTGCTGGTGCCTGCAGCTGAAATTGATGATGTGAGAAGATCATTATCGTTGCAGCCATCTGGCAACCAGTTGAGGAAGCACATGCCAGTGAAAGAGCGAGAGGATATTGTGAAGAAAGCAGAGCAATGCCATCTGAAAGGGGGCATACACAAAGATGCTTTGGATTTTTTGATTGGATGGGCCAAAGGAACAAAGCGCCGTGACCCAAGGTTGCAGCATTACAGTTTTTTGGACCATCGGTACAATTCCACGCCAGAAAATGCTGCGCCAAGACGATATCTGCAAGGCCAGCATCACAGGCTGAGACATATTGT
>CAMXCT020001589.1:120000-143219 GCA_947184155.2 Cladocopium goreaui | reverse complement strand
TCTATCTATCTATCTATCTATCTATCTATCTATCTTATCTATCGATCTATCTATCTATCTATCTATCTAATCTATCTATCTATCTATCTATCTATCTATCTTTCTATCTATCTATCTATCTATCTATATATCTATCTATCTATCTATCTATCTATCTATCTATCTATCTATCTATCTATCGGTCTATCTGTCTATCTATCTATCCATCCATCCATCCATCTGTCCTGTCCATCTGTCTATCTATCTATCTATCTATCTTTCTATCTTTCTAACTTTCTATCTTTCTAACTTTCTATCTTTCTATCTTTCTATCTTTCTATCTTTCTATCTATCTATCTTTCTGTCTATCTGTCTATCTGTCTATCTGTCTATCTGTCTATCTGTCTATCTGTCTATCTGTCTATCTGTCTATCTGTCTATCTGTCTAACTATCTATCTATCTATCTACCTATCTACCTATCTACCTATCTACCTATCTACCTATCTACCTATCTACCTATCTACCTACCTATCTACCTTTCTATCTATCTATCTAACGAATGTAACGAATGTAACGAATGTAACGTGAATGTAACGTGAATGTAACGTGAATGTAACGTAAATGTAACGTGAATGTAACGTGAATGTAACGTGAATGTAACGTGAATGTAACGTGAATGTAACGTGAATGTATTGTGAATGTAACGTGAATGTAACGGAACGTGAATGTAACGTGTATGTAACGGAACGTGAATGTAACGTGTATGTAACGTGTCTGTAACGTGTCTGTAACGTGTCTGTAACGTGTCTGTAACGTGTCTGTAACGTGTCTGTAACGTGTCTGTAACGTGTCTGTAACGTGTATATAACGTCTATGTAACGTCTATGTAACGTCTATGTAACGTCTATGTAACGTCTATGTAACGTCTATGTAACGTCTATGTAACGTCTATGTAACGTCTATGTACCGTCTATGCAACGTCTATGTAACGTCTATTATGCCAACGACGTCCCCTATGAACTTCTAATTACCGCTATGTTTCGTCTATGTAAACGCTAATGTAACGTCTATGTAACGTCCCTATGTAACGTCTATGTAACGTCTACTGTAACGTCTAATGTAACGTCTATGTACCGTCTATGTACCGTCTTTACGTCTATGTACGTCTATGTACGTCTATGTAACGTCTATGTATCGTCCTATGTAACGTCATGTAAGTCTAATGTACGTCGTATGTAACGTCCTCTGTAACGTCTATGGAACGTCTATGTTCACGTCTTGTCAAACCGTCTATTGTAAACGGCCTATGTAACGCGTCATGAACTCGTATTATTTATGTATGTATGTGATGTTCGTATGGTTATGCCTGCATTTAACGCATGTAACGCAATGTAACTCATGTACGGCATGTAACGCATGTAAACGCAGGTAACGCATGTAACGCATGTATGCATGTAACGCATGTAACGCATGTAACGCATGTAACGCATGTAACGTATGTAACGTATGTAACATATGCAACGTATGCAACGTATGCAACGTATGCAACGTATGCAACGTATGCAACGTATGCAACGTATGCAACGTATGCAACGTATGCAACGTATGCAACGTATGCAACGTATGCAACGTATGCAACGTATGCAACGTATGCAACCTATGCAACCTATGCAACCTATGCAACCTATGCAACCTATGCAACCTATGCAACCTATGCAACCTATGCAAGCTATGCAACCTATGCAACCTATGCAACCTATGCAACCTATGCAACCTATGCAACCTATGCAACCTATGCAACCTATGCAACCTATGCAACCTATGCAACCTATGTATGTATGTATGTATGTATGTATGTATGTATGTATGTATGTATGTATGTATGTATTGTATGTATTGTATGTATTGTATGTATTGTATGTATTGTATGTATTGTATGTATTGTATGTATTGTATGTATTGTATGTATTGCATGTATTGTATGTATTGTATGTATTGTATGTATTGTATGTATTGTATGTATTGTATGTATTGTATGTATTGTATGTATGTAGGTAAGGTAAGGTAAGGTAAGGTAATGTAATGTAATGTATTGTATTGTATTGTATTTGTATTTGTATTTGTATTGTATTGTATTGTATTGTATTGTCTGTCTGTGTGTATGTATGCATGTATGTATATATGTCGTCTGTCTGTATGTATGTATGTATGTATGTATGTCGTATGTATGCATGTAACGCATGTAACGTATGTAACGCATGTAACGCATGTAGCGGATGTAACGGATGTAACGTTTGTAACGTATGTAACGTATGTAACGTATGTAACGTATGTAACGTATGTAGCGTATGTAACGTATGTAACGTATGTAACGTATGTAACGTATGTAACGTATGTAACATATGTAATGTATGTAACGTATGTATGTATGTATGTATGGATGCATGCATGCATGCATGCATGCAGGCAGGCAGGTAGGTTAGGTAGGTAGGTGTATGTGTATGTATATGTATATGTATATGTATATGTATATGTATATGTATATGTATATGTATATGTATATGTATAGATATATATGTACATGTATATATATATACATATATATGTAATGATCTATGTATGTATTGTAACTATATATATATCACTATAAGCCAACAGAAATGATCAAACATGCTGAAATCACCCAAAATGGGGACCAAAGCAAAGATACCATCCCAATTCAATCATCCAGGGCTCTTCCGGGGTTGGACATCGTGGTTTCCCAATGAACGACGGGATTAATGAACTCAATACCTGGAGTTTTTTTTAAAATCAACCTGGAGGAATTAATCTAAGAAATCGGGCACGTATTCTCCTATTTACCCCCCTTCATCAATTGAATCAAGGTTTACTATCATCAGGCATCATGAACCATCATCATTCATCATTAACCACGATTAAGCATCATTACCATCCTCTAAATTGACATAGATGCTGCCATGTGTCAGGGGTTGGAAGACAACATTCCTCCTTAACAGTGATTCTCAGGGTCAAGCTCTTAGTTGGCTAACGCCATGATTACCCGATTAGGCTATTTAACGTAGCAATCGAAGCCATGGCCCATAGAAATAGATGATTTTCCCAGCTAGAAACCTCCATTTATGGTTGGGATTTTCCAGCCAGCTATGTTAGTCATAACCAGATGGTAACCATCATTAACCATCATTAGGGGGTGTTTTAACCATCATTATTTAATTAATGTTTTACCTATTTAACATTAACCATCATTAACCATCATTAACCATCATTATCCACCATTTAATTAATTATTTACCCATTGAAAAAATGGTGGATGTCCCGATTCCCATCACAAACCCTGAATAAGAACCGGGTTTGCGCATCGTTGGGGATCTCCAGGTCACCCTTTTGTTTTTCACAGGGGAAAGCTCTGTCATTAGGTCATCCAAGTGGACTTGGGAAACCTCCAAGTCAATAAACCTTGACCATGACCCATGAACCTAACCTCTGGTAAACATACAAAAAGCTCTCGAAAATGACCCATTATAGTTGATTTACTTCTGAAAATAGCGATTTTCCATAGCAATGTGTTGGTTTACCAGAGGCGAAACCCTTGTTTTGATCACCATGAACCTTCCCCATCTCCCACACGCCTGGTGCTTTTCGGGCACTTTCACAGGCGCAGCTCAAAAGCAAGGACTCCAGCTGTGAGAGCTGCCTCGCTGTCAGCTGAAAAATGGAGCTTTTACTGGGGCTAAAACATGTAAAAAGCACCGAGAAAATGTGGCCTAAATTAAGTCAGACAATCATCTATGATTTAGGCCACAATCATAGGGTAATTTAGGCCCATTTTAACATGAGCTTTAAATCATCTATGTTACGCACCGAAAAAACTCCATAGCTATGTTAGGCAGTACCGGAGCGAAAAAAAGTTGCCGAAAGACTCGGATTCAACATGGATGATTTCATGAAACCAGAAATATTGGTGGCTGCATAGCCAGCAACAATGAACCAACTTCGACGGAACGGTGATTCAAACGACCCAAAAAAAGGGGAAAATGACCGGTTGGAGTCACAAAAACTCCAAAGAGACTTTGCCAAGAATGGAAAATTCACCCGGAAAACTTGCGGGCTACCCTCTGGTAATTTAACATAACTATTAAACATTGCCATTGAAATAGTTGATTTACCCATTGAAAATGGTGGATCTTTCCATAGTTTTTTGTAAACGTTTACCAGAGGGTAAGCAACAATACAGAGCCGCATCCCCATCAGGCCAGTTGCGGATGCCGTCGATCACCTCGGGCGTCAAAATCTCTGGAAGATCTTGGAGAATTTTGGACGATAGCCGGCCTGGTGATGTCAAACATAGCTATTGTTTAAATGACCCAGTCGAAATAGTGGATTTTCCCATGAAAAATTGTGATTTTCCCATGAAAAATTGTGATTTTCCATAGTTATGTAACAAATTACCAGAGGGTAGCTTTCACGATGGCTTTCACGGTTTTGACTTCAGGCTTGCAGCTGCTACAACTGGCAGTACCCAGTAGGTACCTCCCAAAATCCACAACGGTTATATTTCATCATTGTTTTCCCTAGCGTGGCCTAAATTGGGTGCTATTCGCCCTCCCATTGTATCCCAAATGTTAGTGCTTTTATACCCCCATATCCCTCACTTATTACTTGAACCTCTTAAACGGTAGTTAAGCCATGTTAAGCTATTATAACTTATATATAACTGTGTCCAATATGTGTGTGTATATATATTTATATAATTATATATATACACACTTTTATATCCATTCATTTAATAGTTTCTTGATATAGTTATTCTTACAACCCATTCACTGGTAATTGTTTGTATGCCCAATGGTTCAGTATACCCGTCATAGTCAGTGCCATCCCCAAACCCTGCGTTTTTTGGGAGACCCGCATCCACCACCCTGCCCCACCCTGCAGCCCCGGCACGCCGAAGACCGCGGCCCGAAGACCGCGTGCTGCCCGACGCGTGCGCAAAGAGGGCCAGGAGAAGATCAGCAGCGCAGAGCAGCAGAGAAGGCCTCAGAGTTGAGTCAGCCATCTATGACTTGGGGATGGTGACTATGGCATTGAATGCCACAAGGGGATACAAGGGGAATATACGACTAACCAACCATGTTCTAATTTTGGGGTTGTCCGAAAGTGTTGGAGAAAAAACTAAATCCGCTCTGGTTAATGATAATTTGTCCCTATTAAATGGCTATAATTTGGGGTATGCCCCATTTTCAGACACACCCATATCCAAGCACACATCATATTTCACCTGCAAAAATTGGAGAACATGTTTTAAGGAACAAATACGGATTTTATGCTTAACCACCTAAAATTGGGATATGATAAATGACACTAGCTTGAGTTGTTGCAAAGTAGTGGGCTATGATTGGGGGCAGATGGTAGTTGTATTCATGGCTCAATTGGTTTTGGTTTCACTGGATTGGATGCATTTGGTGTTTTTTTTTACCTGCCAAAGATGGGGGGTTCTCGTAAATTGGTCGCTTCCTATGGATTAAGAAATTATCCCCCTGGCTTTAGCTATCATGTGTTGCTGCTGCGGGATCCGCAAAGAAGCTGTTGTAGCCAACAGGCCTCATTCTACACAGTGTCCAATTGGCTACAGGCCTCCATTTGTTGCTGATGCTATCCAAACAGCATGGATGAAACTCAAAGAAGCCATGCGGATCAATTTTGCTCTGAGACTTCCCCGGACATTGGTGTCAAGGCAGTCAAGAAGAAACGATCGCTGCCTTGGGATATCATCATTTTTGCCAAATCTGACATATACCCTGAGCTATTTTTGTTGGTAGATATGAAAAAAGAACCATGGGGAAACCCATTGTTATAATGTTTCACAATCGGCGGATTCTGAAAAATGTTGGCCCCTCTGAAAAATATGCTCATCATTGGGGGTCATCCTCCCATCTGTTGCAAAAATGTGTGTGTGTGTGTCACCATCGACATCAACCAGATCAAGGTAAAAAAATACCGGCTATAGGTCTTCCCCCCCATTTTGATGGTTACCTGCATGGGTCATTAAATGTCCCCATTGAACATCACCCAACCATTAGGTATATGGTCTATAATGGCTACTATAAGGTGATGTCCAATATACCCAAAATGGACAGTTACCAACCCCCGTTGCATCCCCAGTATGACCCATAGGACATTACGCTTTTCACGCCCCCGACGAGGTCACCATATTTGTCACCCCCACGGGGAAAACATTTTGGCCGGTAGACGTCGGCCAAAGAAAAGGGTCTATGAATTTGTAACAAAAACTACAGGTAGATAAATCAAAACATAGTTGACATAGTTTCATCCGAAATCGAAATATAGTTTCATACCTAGAAGTATATTTTAAACATAGATCAATGAGGTCAATGAAGCTCGAAGGGACAGAGTAAGGAGAGTAATGCCCAGAAAAAAAAGACCATTCACTTACTTCTGACTTTCTCGGTCTATAATTTCAAGAAGGCTGACACAAATCCGGGGAGAAAAAAGAAAAACCATGAAACGGTCACTTCGCCCAATGATCCCTTAATGAAGTCGCACTCCCAAAAAAGTCAGCGGCTCGGCGTAAGTCAATCATCCTAGGGGAAGAATGACCACTTTTTTGCAAAATACCAACCACTTGTTATCAAACCGATGTATATAATATATATATATGTACATATGTACATATGTATGTATGTATGGATGGATGGATGGATGGATGGATGGATGGATGGATGGATGGATGTGGATGTGGATGTGGATGTGGATGTGGATGTGGATGTGGATGTGGATGTGGATGTGGATGTGGATGTGTATGTGTATGTGTATGTGTGTGTATATGTATATGTATGTGTATGTGTATATGTATATGTATATATGTGCATGTATCTATACATATATATATATACATATATATGGTATCCACCGGTTCAAGTTACATGGTATGTATTGATATATGTGGTATGTGAACGATCCCATTAAGGAGGTGTTTAGAATTAGATATATTAGATATATATAATTGGTACATAATTCACATAATCCCAATGAATGGATTAATCACCATTTTTGATCATCACACATTTACGACCATCTATTGGCCATGGCGGAAAACGCCCATGTCAGTCTTGGGTGTCGCGTAGTAAGGACCAAGTAGCCTTGTTGCGTCCTCCGGTTTGGCTGGTGGCTTGGCTCAATGTCCCAGCCCAAAAAATGGGTAACATGACCAACCTTGGAGAAGCCTCTCAGCATGTCTAAACCAGAGATTCGGATCCCAAAAGAATCAACGCAGTGCGCGGATTGATTACCCTCTGGTAATTTAACATAGCTATTGAAAATGGTGATTTATAGTGAGTTTTCCCATTGAAAATGGTGATTTTCCATAGTTATGTTAAATTACCAGAGGGTATTATTGATGAACAACTCACATTTTTTCTCTTCCCTCGCAAAAAATGACCAGGGCGAATTCAAAAAAAAAGGCCCCACATTTGAAATTTGTCTGAAATGGTTGATGAATAAATGTGACCATCCTGTAAAGACAAGTTCCATACTTTTCATGCCCAAAAAAAGCAGGTTTCCCATGTTATGGTCACAAATTGTTTAAAACAATCATAAACCAGCCATTTGGGAATGGTTTATACCACCTATTGATTTATGGTGATTAAATTCTATGTAACTTGCTGAAGTCATTTCCGTTCCCGGATCGCGGCAAACTTTCTTCGCTCTCTCCTCGGCTGCACCCAGCAAGCGCTGAGCTGCCACCAGTGCCGCAGAGGAGCTGGACCTGACTGAACAGCATCCGGTCGTTTGTTCCCCCTGGTGAACATCAAAATAGCTGGGATTTATGGATGTTCATCCCCCTAAAAATGGTATGTATAGGTATTGATCCATAGCCACTTGGGGGTTCACTTAGAATTACTGATATAACTGATATATAACTGATATAACTGATAGAATTCCATGGATTTTTTGCCCACAAGTTGCGATGGGCCCCTATCACTTCTAGGTGCAGTTGGAGGTTGCCCTCCCAGTGAGATATTTCACCAGAGTTTTTTCGGGGCATATCCCAACTTACAGAACTTAGAATCACATGGTCATACCGATCAGCAGCACAACTGGTGATGTATACGGAACCTAAAATCGGGATTTATGGATTTTCATAGCAAAAACTATGGGAATTCAAAGCCACCAAAAAAACGATCAACCATCTATTCAAAGCCATTCAAGCGCCCAGTTGTTACATTTAAAAAAAAAAAACACCCTGGGGATACCATCCCAAGCCCTGGGAATTCAAACACCCTGGGGATATTTTTCTCCCTCTTTGAAAATGGATTGCTGACCATCCCCCAGGATTCCAATCAGAAATTGCACCGGGCTGAGTCACGCACCATCAAAATGCCATAAAAACAAGGGATGTTAGAAACCAGCGGACTCACCATTAAAACCCATTAAAACCCATTAAAACACCAGTAAAACCCATTAAAACCCCATTAAAACCCCATTAAAACCCATTAAAGCCCATTAAAACCAGCTTTCTAACCATTTCATCATAAAAATGGGGAACTCATAAAACCATCGGAATGGAATCCCTCCAGGCTACAGAGTCGGTTGGCATCCCCCAAAAAGGCCCCAGCCCAAAGGCCTCATGCCACGCACCAAGCGGGCCAGTGCACTGCCCAAAGGTCGTAGGGAAGCCTCAATCCCAACGGCCACATGGTGGAAGGATAACATTTATATACATTTATATATATATATATAAGTATGTATTTATGTGTATGTATATGTACATCATATAATTACCAATAAATTACGAGCGCTAGACCTTTCGCACCTCTTTTAACATGAAGTCACCCCACCGAAAGGCACATCGTGAAAGACAAATCACCCCACGAAATCAAGAAGTGGCACAACGTTTTTCAATTTTTGGTCAAACTTTGTGATATGGGTCTGGAATGTTGCTGTGCCTCTGCGTTCTCTCAAACATTTGTTCTGAAAATCAGTGGTGTTTGTTCAACCGGCCATTGGCATAACAGGGCAATAAAATCAACTGGCCATCAATTACCATTACCCTCTGGTAAATTAACATAGACCCTGAAAATCACCAATTTTTAGAGGAAACTAATCTTTCAACCCCTATCTGGCAGGGTCCAACTGTTAATTTACTGGAGGGTAATTGGTGCCCAAATTGTTAATGAGCCCATGTTCCCATGAAACCTCCATTTACATTGGGTGTTCCATTGCCACGGTTGATTACCAGATGTACGGTGGAGAAACTGTACACTATTACAACCGATGGGCTCAAAAATCAACTTGCAACTGGGGGGAATTTCCTGATGTTGCGTTTCGGAGATTTGTATACACTTCTACGATGATGAGTAGAATTAGGAAAAGAAACTAGTGGAAAATCAACAAAATAATGGTTGTTGGTGATAATGACCAACAAGAATTGGCGAAACTGAGACACAACTGACACAACTAATACACAACTACCATCAATTTTTCATCATTGGGAGGGGTAGATCCTATGAGATTCAGCTCTTAAATTTTGCCAAGTCGAAGCTGCGAGATTTCGTGAAAATCCAGCGGAGACTGTGACTGGATGGAGTCTGCACTGGGGCTCTAGAATGTGAGTTGGATGCTATGACTAGAAAGGACCAGTTTTATCATGTTTTTTTGGGTGTCTTCCAAAATTCTCCAATTTTTTGATGCATCACTTTATAGGTATCCCAAAATGCCAGACTTATCATCAATGTCCAATCAAAATGGCCATAAAATGTGGCTGAATCGCCCCATAGTCTTCATTAAAAGTGTTAGAAATGTTAGAAAATGCTGGTTGATATCCTTATTTTTGCCATCAAATAGCCATAACATTTGATATAAATCCAGTCATGAAATGCTGACAGCTGACCTCTTCACTGGGCAGGCTGCAGATTCGCAAGGAAAGCCTCGCGGAGGGCGGAAAAGCGGGCGGCTACGCGACGCTACGCTTCATGTGGAAAATACCGGATTCCGGTACCCGGGCAGCCGGCAATCTTTGATGGAAAATTCCGGTGTTTGTAGATGATCTATTGTGATATTGTATGTATATAATATATATATATGTAATTATACATATATAATCATATATAATCATATATATACAGTATCTAAATGTATCTAATATCTATGAAACAAGGTGGTGCATCTATTCCACTTATTCCACCGCCAGAGATGACTAGAGGGATTGGAGCTTGGGTTGTCGCACTTTGCAAAATGGGTCTTCGGGAAAACACCATGGCAGATTTCTGGGCAAAACAAAGGTCGAAAAAAAATCATGAAAAATCCTCTTGCGAAAAGGTTTTTGATATCCTGAGCTGCCGATCAATCATTTCCGTCCCCTGCAGAGCGTATCATCCCGGAAAGTGACCATCTCCAATCGACACATCTTGCGATCGCAACAGGGTTGCTATCTTTAATGGTAAAATCTGACACCCATTGCTTGATATATCCCATGTTTGCTTGAAGTATACTCTCCAGCCATCTTTCTTTATATACTACGCTTGCGTTCTCGAGGATTCCGACTCGTGACGGGCTTCCGTACTCCCGCCGACCTCTCCTGGAAATCAGTAACCTCTCATTGTTGCTGAGGTCGCTATAATTTATGCATAGATAGATTTACCCGTAGATAGTCGATGAATAGATAGATTGCTAGATTGATAGATTGGATATATATATATATATACCTACACATCAACTCGCCTTTCCAAGAACTCAGCTGAGCAGTCAGAACGTTTGGCCCACAACTCCAGACAGGCAAAACCTCGGGTGTAGCCAGTTCTAAAAGAGTGGTAAATCGCTGTTCTATCTATTTTTGGTGGTTGCTGAAACTTCAACGTGGTGATGTGGATAAAATGTGGCTCTACAACCAATACAAATATGGCCGATTCCTGGCCAGAAGTTTTCCCAGCAAATAAGATCAAATAACCCCAGTGGTTGGGATTATTCCCCCCTTGTCAGTTGGAACGTACGATTGGTTGGAGAGTCCCTCCTTGGCAAGTTTGCAACGATGGTTGTAGCTGCCCTAAATCGCCTCCAAGAACCATCCCCAATATCGCTATAAATGGGCGGTAAGTTGATGTAACTTGTGCATTCCCAAATGGTGATTGGCTTTGCCACATCCCTCAGTTGCAAGTGTTCAGATACTTGGTATCTCATATCGACGACATGCGTGGCCCGGAACAAGTGCCCACAATCACCGGCTGCCCGCATGAGTTGTGGAAGTTGTGGTTGGGACTGTTGTTCAGGGAAAACTAGTTCTTCCACAAAAAAAACTTCCTAGGAGATGGGTCACAATTTTCAAGAGCCTACCCTGGTGAACCCCCAAATAGCTGCTATTCCAAGATATTCTTATGATAAATTCATCCTCCAAATATGGCACTTGTAGCCTTTGACCACCGATTGGTGTTCCACTGAACCTTGGAAAACCTATGAAACCCAACCAGGACACTGTCATGCGCTTCATTTTCCTCCTGGCACCGGCTTCCACTAAGCTTCAATGCCGAAATTGCGGACGAGGACAATGTCACCAACGTTGAGATATGCAGTACATGATATACCCTCCGGTAATCAAACATAGCAATGGAAATCCCGACACTCGATGTAGGTGTTTTTGGGGGAAATCATCGACAAAAAAAAATGGGGGAGTGTGAAATTGCCATGTGGCAGTGTGTCAAAACCTTGTACCCCTGGTGAACATCAAAATAGCTGGGATTTATGGATGTTCATCCCCCTAAAAATGGTATTAATAGGTATTGATCCATACCCATGTCTGATTACCAAAGGGTAAACTTGTGAACTGACTGTGAAGCGGTGCAAAACCAGAGGTTTTTGCAAGAAAACTTTCTAAAGGCAAAACACCCCCATCCAAGAAAAGGAACTGGATGTTATGTTCGGGCTTAACCAAATTTTGGGTGCGTCTGAAATGGATGAAAGACAAGAAATATGTCTATATCTATACATACATATTTATGTATTCGTGTAATTCTTATATACATATACAAGTATATATATATATGTAATTATACATATCCCCAGAAAATCGCATCTGCAGGTCCGGGAATTTATGATGATCTTCAAACCACTGTTTCGTTGCAGGTCCTCCCGTCCTGATTTTGCTCAGCCCAGGCCATTAGCAAGTCCATGAGCTCCTCAGGATGCGATCAATGGATTGCTTTCTGGTTGGCAATATCTGCTGGAAAAATGGATCAAAATATGGGTTGTTTAACCTCCAACAAAAACAACCCAAGGCTATCCTGCAGATTAAAACACGGGAATCAAAAAATAAGAAGTTCAAGCCAGCTCTTGAAGTAACACAGGAGTTGATTCCTTGTGTGCCACCAATGCCTAATGGACTGAGCTCCTGCGTGAATTCCTCGAGATTCCAAGGTTGAATGGAAGTTGATGAAGAATCAACACCGTAGTTAAAGAATGACAGCACTTGGAGTCACACCCTTCCTCCCAAATATGGCTGCAAATGAGAACTAGATATTTGCAGGTCTCTTAAAATAGTGGATCCCCATGTATCCCCAAGTCACCATGGGCTTCAATACTAAAATGGTCATCCATGACTTGGATGATTTGGGGTAACCCCCATGACTTTGGAAACCATTTGAAAACGTTTAACAACCAAGCAGCAACTGGAAGGCCCATCACTTTCGCTCCCACCCCGATTCGCCTTGTCTGGCACCGGCCGCCCCTCTCCCTGCGGCTGGTACCCAGAATTGATGCCAAGCCCATATTTCACAGATCATCTTCCAAAAATTGTGCATGAAATATGCAGCCTTCAGCCTGGCTGGCATCGTCAATCTTCCAAAACCCGCGTTTTTTGGTTACCAAGCCGCCTTGCAAAGGCCTTCCAACTGCTTACCCAGCACGGTGATCAATGGCTGCAGGTGCGGGCCTGAAACGGGATGACCGTCGCGAAAAGACATGGGATTTGTGGGACTTGTGGTGGACGCCTTTCCGAATCATGGGATTTCCCAATCAATGTGGGAAAACCGATGCCAAAGACCACTACCCTCTGGTAAACGTTTACATAACTATGGAAAATCACCATTTTTCATGGGAAATTTCACTATAAATGGCCATTTTCAATAGCTATGTTAAAATTACCAGAGGGTACCCATTTGGGTATTTTTGATGATGTTCCGCTTTTCCACCCATTTATGGTGATTTTGGGACGGTTTATTAATGGCATTTTACCCGAGAAATTAAATAATAGACCTGCCATCAGTCGGGGGTTGGAAGATGAGTTTCCACTATTGCTTCGAGCTACTTTCAGGGCCTATGTTCATTGAGGGGTGGTATATTAGGTATATTAAGGCCTTTTTCATGGGAGGCGACCATTCCCTAACCCCAACGGTTCATTACAAGATTGTCCTTTTAGAGGGCGGCCGGTTTGGTATATGATCATCTAGCCATCAGTTGTGTGGAAGACTCCATCAATGTCGAGGCAAAAATCTGGTTTCTTTCCAATGGAAATGTTCTGTACATGGCTGGTTGGGGGTGCAACAACCATCTTGAAAAATATGAAAGTCCATGGGAAGGATGACATCCCATATATGAAATGGAAAATAAAAAATGTTTGAAACCACCAACCAGCATGTTGCTATCAAGATGAATCAAGCAATGCTGGGCACCAAGTCTTATCAAGTCTTCCCCTTCCCCGCAACTCTCTGCCTGGGTTCTCCTTCATCCACCGGAGCACATCAGGCAGATAGGAGATCCACGACAGTTCTTCGCTCCTGAGCTACCATCAGCGGTCGATATCTTCCAGGGACCCACATGTGTTGTGCCCAAGACTCCCTTGGCTGAGCTCTTGTAGACCTTTTCTGGTTTACAATACTGAATACTTGACCATTTTCATTTCTGTGGTTTAAATGCCACCCAGGAGCATTTGGAGCTGAACCTCCTGCACAAGAAACCCCAACTGCGTTTGTGCAGGAGCTCAATATACACAAAAATCTCCCAATTGAATGGGAAAATCATGACAAAACCATTCAATTTTTGGGGGGACCACCATTTTTGGGGGGGACTCATGGCAGGGCCATCCCATTTTTGCCGAGATTGACATCCCAAATCTCCACCTCTTTGGGGGCTCAACTGGGCGACTGGTTCACCAGCGGCGAAGTGATGAAGATTTGGGGCTGTTTCAGCCCCAGGAATCACATCCATCATTGCATCCTTCCTTGCAACTTCAAACATCCAACCAACCAACCAAGCAACCAACCAACCAAGCAGGCAACCAAGCAACCAACCAAGCAACCACCCAGCCAACCAAAACACCCAGCCAACCAAACCAACCCAAATCAAATCAAACCAAGCCAAACGAAGCCAAACACATCCATGCTGCGTTCATTCCCCTACTTGGGCGTGCATCCCATCCTGCGCGCTTCCTTGACTGCAGCGTCCTCACTTAAGTACCTATGGCATATGGTTCTATATATTTCTATATCCACTTATCAACCAGATAGCAGATAGCGCAGATCTCCAAAAAACTAGCCCGGCGCATCCAGATGATTCCTCATCTTCATAGGATTTTTCCCTTTCCAGGGTGGCGTACCGGCTAGTGGAATGTGCATCCTGGGAAGGGGATAAATCTCCCCAATTCTATGTGGACTATAAACTACTTAGGAACTGCACATCCAAATAGCTTTGGGCCAATCAAAAAATCGTCCCCAAATCTCAAATAAACCCAAAACTGAGGTGGTTTCCCTAAAGCACCAACCATCATTTATCCATGATAGGAATTAACTAACCTGAAAAAGTTCGGCCTTTTTGGGGATAAGTACCCCAATCCTAACCATGATAAAAACGTCGAATTCCGTCGCGACGTGAGGGCGTCAAAAAAAATCAACCAGCTTTACGATTGCTAAATCCGCATCATATCCCTTGAATTTATTGCTGACTTCCGCAAATTTTGAAGGATTCTTGTACATTTGAAATGCTGATATACCCATGAACTATGAAAGTTCATCAACCGTGACTCTGCAGCAATGGCGTCGAGGCTTGTTATCTCCGTGGTTGCCACCATCCACTGGAGATCCCCACCTTCCCCAAGAGTTGCAACAACTGCGCAGCTGCCACGGTGGCCACATGCAGATCAGGAGCTCCGTCCTGCAGGAACCATCTTTTGGGACGTGCCTCGTGAGGCTTCGGTCCACGTCTGTTTGCTTTTTGGATTTGCGTAGATCGATGTAGCTTTGTGTAAATTTGTGTAGGTTACTTCGAGTAGATGAGTGTGGATGTATGTAGATTTATTGAAATTTGTGTAGTTTTTCATGTATATCTATATATATATAGGTTTGCGTAGATCTATGTCGGTTTATAAGGAAAGGTGGAAGAGATTATATCATATCATATCCACGTATATCTGCTTAAATCCCCACATTTTGGAAGGTTCTATAGCATCATCATAGGAACACGCATATACAATGTTAAACCTCATATGTGCAGGTTGTGCCTCTTGAGTTATCTGAACACCTCCATTCTTGTCAAGATCTGTTGTTCAAATCCCGATTCACCCAGCAAAAAAACATGAAAAAACCCTCAAGTTGCCTCAAGTTGTACCCTCTGGTAAACTAACGTAACTATGGAAAATCACCATTTTCAATGGGAAAATCCACTATAAATGGTCATTTTCAATAGCTATGTTAAATTACCGGAGGGTAGCTTTGGTGGAACTCCTGGCAGTTGGTTTTGCATCTTTGCTGCACCAAACCATCTCCTGCCGGCCCGGCTCCGGAAAAGCCCGTCCTCCCGGAAGTCGTCGCTCATCTGAAGTGCCAGCACGCCCTCCAACTTTGTGAGGCCGCCAGCCTGAAGCCAGTCGTTTAACGATCGGTTCCCAGTGGTAAATCACCAGTAGAGCGGTGGCGAAAACCCCTATGTAATTCTCTTATAATCTTACTTGTCTTCCGCGCGGTCTTCCGCGCTGCTTCCGCCACCACAGTTTCAGCTTCCGCGGATGGTTGGTAAGTTGATTCTGCTTCCGCGGAGCTTCCGCGAAAGCCAGCTCTCATGAAATCTACAAGTTGATTTAGCATTGATGGAAATTGATTGACTTTGATTGTGGAGAATAGTGGGTGATATTTAGTTTGTTTGTGCATCCGGGCACTCAAACATTTTTTCTTTGGCAGCAGCACGCGTTCGGCAGTCAGGCAGATTCTTCATCCGACGATGGAGAAGACGAGGCGGAAGATGAAGAAGATGTGGAAGAAGACGAAGATTCCTCTCCACGTAGCCTCTGGCTCTGGCGGCGTTTCTTTGCAGCAGCGCGCTGCAGGGAAAGACTTTTGGCAGAGCAATTTTGCAAAAAGGTTGGCCTTCGGCTCGGCATGTAAGCGGCATTTTTTGTCTTTTGGTCGCGGAATCTGCGAGTAACACTGTTCTCTTTGCCTGCTTCAGCTCCTGGTTGTTCCCAAGCACGAGGCTTGTCGTAGTATCCAACTCGCCAAGGCGGAAAGAAAGGGAGAGAGACGATGGTCAAGCAGCCGCTGGTACCCATCCGCGTGTGCTGGGGGCGGGCAAGAGAAGATTCGGCTTCCGCGTAGCTTCCGCGGAGCTTCCGCGCGGCTTCCGCGAATTTCGGGGCCAAAACGGGTTCAAAATAACATCTCAAAGCACTTCGGGTTACAGGGATGACCTTCCATCCTGCGCCAAGCCCCCATGAAGGCTGACTGCACAGCACCTTTTCCACACGAATCGCATCAACATCTATAGTTGCACGGCGTGCGAACCGTGATGTATATGTATATGTATATGTATATGTATATGTATATGTATATGTATATGTATATGTATCTGTGTATATATGAATATGTATATGCATGTATATGTATACGTATATATGTAAGTATATGTGTATATATATATTTGATATATGTAAATACGGTACTCAAATTGTCTTCCGCGGCCCTTCCGCGATCGGACGATCAGCGTCTGCTTCCGCAAGCCCTTCCGCGCGCTTCCGCGGACGTGGGTTTCACTTCCGCGGGCCCAACTTAGTTTAATCCCCAATTAACTTTCTTGCTTGGGGGTTTTTGACGCTGCTCAGTAGAAACAGCAAGAAGAACACCAAGAAACCGCTTGGAGATGGTTGTTGAGGTGGTTTCCCTACAACGAAAAATAATATATATAATCCTGAAAACTAAGACCAGATAGGTTCATACCCGAATACCCCTTTTTGGCCATCAAGAAGGATTTTTGATGATTTTTGGTCACTCATCTGGGCCGACATTAGATCCATTGAGATCTGAGCAAGAAAGATAGGGCTTCAGGCATCAATGAACGGATTCCGCTGAGGCTATAGGTCAAAATCCAGGAACCACAAAGGAACATAAGGAACGATTCGGCCACCAGCCCCACGGTGACCCCAAGCAGCATTTGGACCTCCAAAAAGGCCAGCACTCGTGGCAGCTCCGGGGGAGCCGGAGCACCTCGGTAGATTGGGTCAACTTGGATGGGAGGTCATGAAAAATGATGAAAAAATGCGGGATGTCCAAGAGATGTTTGTAAAAAAATGCCTAACTTGGATGGTCGATATCTTCGATTTTGAATGGCTTTGTGTTTCCAATTCCACTATCATGTAAGGCAAATTCTAAGTAGCTCCTGAAAAAGCTCCCCATTTGATCATATGTGGGTACAACAATCATAAACAAAAACCATTTGATAGCACCTATTTATGGTGATGACTGGGGAATGGTTCATTCTTGTTTTAACGTCAAGAGGGACTATGGAGACCCCCGAATTGCTCCGAACCGCTCCCTCCCACCAGTCACCACCTCGCAGCAAGGCCAAGGGTGTTGGTGTCCTCCACGCAGCTGGCGCAGCTGCACCCAGCTCCTGAAGACACCCACCGCAGGGCTATGGGGCCTGGAAACTCACGTAGCTATGGAAAATCACACCTTTTTTTAGTATGTAAATCGACTATAAATCATCCATTGTCCATAGCTATGTTTACGAGGCTCAGCAACTCAGCAAATGTGAAAATCACCGGACAAACATGGTGATTTTTTGTTGGTTGATTTAGAGGTCAATATGGGGATTTCACCAGCAAGAACAGGCTTGCTAACCAATGAATCATGGATATATGCCAGTTTGTCAAAAACTGGGAGAAAACCAGACCAAGAATTGCCAATTTGTTGATTTTGGAAAATGATGGTCATGAAATTATGGGATACATTGGGATACCATAGCCTATCTTCAGATCCCTAGCCTGTTGGGCTGAATTTCCTTGGATTCATGAAGGGGAAATCAGGAAAAACCCTGGAGGCTTTTGTAACAGTTTTTTACCAGCGAATTCTTTGGGGATTTCTGTTGTTCCTTTCAATCAAATCTGGGATGAGTAAGTTAGTTGCTGAAAAATTCAGCGCTTTTTTTCGATCACAAATCTGTGTCAGTCTAAGGTCGATAGAACATGTTCGGGATTGTCAATTTTTTTACCTTTTTTTGAGTTGATTATTTTGTTTACTACGTCAAAAACTTTCTCGTAATGGGCGTCAAGTACCCAGCTGTACCTAGAACAAGCGCAGGAATGAAGGACCTATTCACCAGGCTGCTCAATTCACAGAGGATTTGCACATGGAGCATCTGGATGGCTGCAGAGATTGTCCATGGCAAGGTTCGTTTAGAGGTGTAGTAACAGTGTAATATTCGCCAGCCTGGAATGTCAGAAAAAATCGCCACCCAAAGTGGCGAAATTCTACTGTAACTTTGGGGTGGTTGTTTCAGTTGTTTCAACCATCCTAAATCTCCATTTCTATTGAGCCTCTGAAACATGGCTGGAAAATCAAGAAAATTGGTGGATTCCCAGCCACGTTTGATGACACCAGAGGCGTTGTATACCACGCCTCCAGGACTTGATCCAACAAAAAAGGGGGCGGGAGGCCTTCTGAATTCGTCGGGTCTAAGCAAGTTACAAACCAATCTCTATCCCTCTAGGTTTATAGTTTGGGGATGTTTGGGGTATTTCAAAAAAAACACCTACCATTTTCTTCACCTTGGCCATGAAACTTGCTAAAAGCAGTTTGTCAACATGTTTAAAACTTAGTGTCCCAATCATTGATAACTGCCAACTCAATATAGTCCTTCAAATTTCAACATGTTGGGGGTCAATTTATTGGGTGCCCAATTTGACCTCAGATGGGGCGGCCTGGACCCCGAGCGGCCTGCCCCAGCAGTGCGGCAATGAACTGGGCCAGGGATTGCTTCTTCACCTTCTGAAAAAACCACATGATGGGCTGGGCGACAACTAGATCCACTTAATGATCCACTTAGAAATTTCTGCCAACCAAAGGTAGCCAATTCAAATGAAGTTGCCAAGTTGATCAAGTTGTCAAACCTTTGAAAATTCTTGAACATTGTTGGACCTTCAAACCTCCACATGGTTTTCTGGGGCCAATTTCGGAAAACACGGGGGCCCGGGGGCCGAGATTTTTCAGATCTTTGTTTGTCCCACAAATATCATTTCTGGGGAGTTGAATGTTGAATGGCCCAGTGGCCCATATTTCTGCCCTAGTGATGATACTATGCTGGACATACGTAGATACTCGTATATAAAATCCTGTGAATGGTCAATTGATGTGTTTGTGTCTAAAAAAAAGTCACTTCCCCAACTCATCGTGAAGACTCATCATCGATATCGTTGCCGAACATATCAATTTCAAAAACTGCCGATCGATGTCTGGATTCTTTGACCCACCAAAAGAAACCATCAATCAAGGCCTGTGCTAGAGATGTCACTCCCAGCACCCAGCACTTGGGTCATCCTCCCACGAAAAACCTTGGTTTTTCTCATCCTATGCGGTAGATCAAAATGACTCCTTCGGGGTACATCAATCCGGGCAGACCTCAAGTGATTGGTCGTTTTTCACCTGTTGAAAATCAAACCTTGAAGACCCATGAATCAATCACGAAAACCTCTCACATGAGCAGTCTTCAAAAGCCTCTGTCAATCAAAATACAAAAAACTGGTCGCTTGAGAACAGAATTCCCCAATATCTTGGATGATAATCCAGGATGTCCCCAATCTCTTGGTTAGTATAAGCCCAACCATCAACCACCCCCGCCTTGCCCTGTGCACTCCTTCGCAAGGCCTTGCTACACAACCCCAAGGCCCTGGCCATGTCCTGACGTCAGAAACCCCATGGCTTTTGCCCTGGTTTTCACAGAAAAATCGCCGGGAGTGCCTTGGATATTCTGTTCACCCCCAAAAAGATGCGGTATAAAAACGGTGTTGATCCATAGCCAATCGTGTTTGGTGGCGACAAAAAGCTTCGAAAAATGCCAACAAAGTTTCACCACACTAGATCCGTTTTTTTTTGTGGGCTCAAATTCTCGTGAAGACAAGTGATGGAACTGGGGCGTGACCAACTACACCATCGTTTCATGTTCGCACTCATCCACCTGCTGGTTGGGATTCAACCGTTGATATTGATGTGGAACTGCCAAGGTACTTGAATTACTTGAAACCACCAAACAATTCATGGATGATCTATCAATTCTACCCTTGTTTCGGTTGATGAAGCCCCTCATTTCTTTACTGCTTCATCCATCTTTTATTGTTTAGACCCTACACGGTTTGCTTGGTTTACACCCCATCCTTTCTGTAAAAATAACATGTTTAAATCCAAAATTTTGCTTGGCGTTCGACATGTTGAAACATGTTGAAACCCTGATTTTCGCTGCTGAACCCCATGGTTTTCCTATGGTGAAACGCCCAGGCGCCTCACTGACAGGCAGAGCCGCTCGGCCTCGAAGGTCGTCCTCCAAGTCTTGGAGGAAGGAGTCCTGCCGCGTGCTGCGTGAAAAATTTGGGATCTTGTCATAATTTTATGGGATTATACCAGTTTATACCATTATTATTTGGGATCTTATCATAAAAATTTGGGATGTTATATCATGTTATGGGATTTTGATGGGTTTACAGGATGGGATCTTTTAATCTTATCAATTTTTTTAGATCCCAAAAATTGATAGTATACCATTTTATGGGGTTTGATGGGATTTAATGGGTGTTTACTGGGATTTAATGATGTGATATTATGATGGGATTTAATGCGGGTTTAATGGGATTTCATGATGAGATACTATGATGGGGATTCACTGGGATTTAATGGAATCTAGATGAAGACCCAATGAAATCTTAATGGGGATATAGTGGGACAATTAAGAGAATATAATCATGTTGGTTGATGTTACTGTTTTTTATCCTTGGTAGTAGCATTAGTGTTGTTATTAGTTTTATCATTCAACCCACAAAATGGTGTATATATATATTATACATATAATTACATATATATATATTATCCATATCCATATATATATATCCATATATATATATATATATTGGGGATCATGATATCTTTATTGTCAAGCCCATAACTACCTATTGGGGATTATGATATATGGTTGTCTTCACCCGTAAAATGGTGAATACTGGTCATGATATGTTGCTTTCTTCATCCCTACCCCCAATCGGTTTATCATTCTCATGGGATATTCATGCGAAGAAATGTGGAATGTAAATGGGATAGTACTGCTGGAATAGGAGTAGATTACCACCCCCTGATATTGGTTGATGATTGCCACCATGAATCATGGGGCTTCCACCATCTATAGAATCTATATAGTTGTTAGAGTTCAACCATGACAAACCAGCGAAAAACCTTGGGGATGTACTTGACAGAACCATTTCATGGTGCTTTGAAGATCGATGGGAATATAATACATATATACATATATGCATATATATATGTGTGTAATACATATGATATATTGCATCTACTTTCACCATCAGTTCATAGTTCATGGGGATTTCACCTTACAAGTGGCCTCCGGTCACGGTTTTGTGGGAATCCCCACGAGTCACGAACCCCACAGCTTTCCGGGACGAGCACAGCGCCTCCAAGGCACCTGCATGGCTCCTGGCCAGGGCTCAAGCCACGGCCTTCCTTGAGAGACTACATGCGCCAGAGCATCCAAAAACCATCAACCAGGACCTTCCAACCTTCGACGTAAGCCCCATGTGATGTTGCAAACCATTTCCCGCACCTCAATAGCTCAGCCAAACACCTTGGAGCTCTGCACCAAAAATGGAGAGATTTCCGTGTTACCATCTGGTTATTTAACATCGCCATGGAAAATCACCATTTTTAATAGGTAATCCATCTATAAATGGGTCATTTTCCATGGCTATGTTAAATAACCAGAGGGTACGTTCACCATAACTCTCCATCTTTCCAGCCTTTCCGCACATGTTATGATCATGTTTTCCACATGAAAAATCCGAATGAACATCCGAATATTCCATGGTATGTTTGCACAGAAAAAAAATCCCCCATAAACAAAAACAAAAAACGGCAATTGAAAAATCCTCCGGTTATAGATGAATTTCCCATTGAAACCTCCATTTATCATGGATTTCCTGATTACCAAAGGGCCATATTCCATTCATATCCAATGATTCCATTTATGAATCGGGATTTTTGACATTCACCGATATTTTCCAAAAAATTTGAGTTCCAAGTTGAGTTCCACCTAGTTTGGTTCCAGAAAAAACAGTTTCTGTGATGTTTCCACGAAGATCCTAACATCATCACCTGGGAGCCCCGACATCAAGGCAGCTTCCGCCACTGCAGCCTCCGTGGTGTTCGCGGCACGCCGCAGCAGCAGCAGCCTCTGGAAATTTCACAAGTTTGCGAACACATCACTATGTAAAATGAGAGGGTAAGGGTTATGTAAGGGAATATCCCGACAAAAAAATGGCCTTCTATGGGACAGTACCTACAGTAGCTCCATTTTGACAAATTCTGAAATGTCCATTGATTTATGAGATGGATTTTTTGGTGGCTAAAGCTAAAATATGGATCTTTGACCAGTAGTATGGAATGGGTATTCTGTGGGATATGGTTGATGTTGATGGATGTTTGCCCATTATCACCCGTCATATGGGGTATTTGGGTTCTTCCAAATTGGGTAAATCACACCATTTATGGCAGTGACTTGATGGGGAACAAAAAAAACATAAACCATCCGGGGTGCACCATTTTTGGACCCCAGATTTCATAGGGATATGTACTCCAATGTTGGATATCATGGGAAGTATGGTGACTATACTACTATATGCCTACTATATAAAAGGATAGATCTCTCCAATGCCGCATCCAAAAACCATGGG